>MU741112.1:44719-55699 GCA_026770625.1 Nicotiana glauca | reverse complement strand
ATCTCGAAACTAGCAAAACCCGAGCCCCAGGCCCACTTCTCGAAAAATTATAAAACTCACATTACCGGATTCCTCATCTTGCCATGAGTCCATACATACCAAGAACTCCCGAATCCGAGCTCAAATGACCTATCAAAACCCAATTTTGAAATATTAAAACTCAAGCCCTAGCTTTACCCCTTTTTAATGAATTTCAACCAATTTCCATGTAGATTCTACCATAAACTTGAATAATTAGGCCAAGGAACTTACCTCCATTCGATTCTCAGTCAAAACCCTCGAAAATTCTCGCCCAAAGCTCCCAAAATCGCTCAATAATGGAGGAAAAATGACATAAGCTCGCGGATGAAATACTAATATAAACCCTTCTGCCACAGCGATTTTTCGCTTCTGCGGTCCCGCTTTCGCTTATGCGGGACCGCTTCTGCGGCCGAATTTCCGCTTTTGCGGTCTTCATTAAACCAACAAAAATCCGCTTATGCGGTTGGGATACCGCACCTGCGGTTCTCGCTTCTGCGCAAAAGGACCGCTTCTGCGGTCTAATTCAAAAATTTTCAGGACCGCTTCTGCGGAAGTTGCCAAGCCCCTCATGGACCGCTTCTGCAACCTCCCCGCCGCATATACGAAACCGCTTTTTTGGTCCCCTTTCCGCAGATACGGAAATACCAGATACCAACAGTCCTAGATCATGCAACAACTCCAAAAATTCTCCGTTAGCTATCTGAAATCATCCCGAGGCCCCCGGGACCTCAACCAAAAGTACCAACATAACCCAAAACATCATATGAACCTGTTCCAATCATAAAAATACGTCAAACAACGCTAAAACCATCAAATCACATCGGATTCAAGCCTAAGTTCTTTAAAAACTTCCGAAATACACATTCGATTAAAAACCCCACCAAACGATGTTCAAATAACCTGAAAATTTGCACACATATCCAAAATCACCCAACGAAGATACAGCAACTCACGGAATTCCATTGCTACCCTCGGATCAAAATCTCACCCATCAACCGGAATTCGCCAAAATACTAACTTCGCCAATTCAAGCCTAATTCTACACCGGGTCTCCAAAATCACTTCCGATTTTGCTCCTAAGTCGCAAATCATTCCCCGAAGCTAACCAAATCACCGAAAATCACATCCGAGCCCCATAACTCATAATTCAACGTCCGGTTGACTTTTCCAACTTAAGCCTTCCTTAAAGAGACTAAGTGTCTCATTTCTTATCAAAACCATTCCAAATCAACTCTAACACACCACATACCAATAACGAAACATGAAGAAGCATGAAATAGGGGAAATGGAGCAATAGCACATGAGACGACGGGTCGGGTCGTCACAGGCCTCTGGGTCTGTGCCTGAGAACTCTGGAGGGGCCAATCGCAGAAACTGGTGGACTCTGGAGCTGGCAGAATCTCCCTGTCCACTGGAGGACATAGGCGCATCATGAGATCGTTGGGCCTGGGCGGCCACTAACTGGGTCAACATATGGATGGCTCCTCTAAGGTCCCCATCAGAAACCCTCGGACCAGAAGCTGGAACAACATCAGGATTAGGAGTATCGGCGGGAGGGATGGGGGCACCCTCTACCATAGATGGAACATGAATGCTTGGATCTGGAATAGATGGGCCGGGCAGATTCAAGGTCGGGGAGTCACTCTCACCCACGGCATCAGGTACATAATTCATGGCCACACTTGGGGCAGCGTCGGTTCCAAGGCCGAGTCTAGCTTTCTTCTTAGGTGCCATTTTTGAAAATTTCGGAACAAAGCACAAGTTAGACGTAAATACTTCCACTTTCCACTTCACCGCACGATATGGAATAACAAAAAAGAGGATAGTTTCCTAAATGCCCGTGTACCCCCTACTTATAGATGTGGTCGACAACACACCGATAAGAAGGGCTTTACTAGGCACGGCTTTGAGACATCCTAGGACTCTTTTTAAAACCTGGCTCTGATACCAAGTTTGTCACGCCCCGAATCTGAGGGACATGACCGGCGCTCGATCGGGTAGCCCCAGTCAAGCGGACCTGGGTGCCTTTCCTACCTCACATGTTACCCTGCATTTTTCATTACTTATTAGCCAAGAGTAATAACCATTTATAATCAAAACACCTTTTTATTACAAAACATACATATGGTACATGATTCTTAGCGTGGTTTACACTTTACGGAGTCCAACGTGCAAGATACATATTACATAAGTCCACTAGCCACATTTACTATCTACGGAGCCTCTAAAGATACAATAGGATAATACAGAACTTGCTGGTAACAGGCTCCGGCTATACTTTACACAAAACCAAAATAAGACTCCGGAATAAAGGCGGCATGAGACATGCAGGGCCCCGAAAGGAAAGGGGCTCACCAATTCAGCTGACGGGAAGTGATGAAGAGCTACGGTCGGTGGACTGGAGTACCTGCTATGGATCCACCTACAATCATAACATGAATGTAGCACCCCCGGCAAAAGGGACGTTAGTACACTTGAATTGTACTAGTATATATGAACAAACTTGCTCCAAGTAAACTCAAGCCATATACAAGTAGGAAACAGTAATAGAAACAACAATCAAATACACAAGAAAAGGAACAATCAATCCAAACAAGTTTTCAATCTCTCCTATTTCCCCTTCCACAATTCCACATCAATGATTTCACAGTTTGCTCAAATGTTTATTTCAATAGTGATTTTGATCACTTTCCACCCTTATTACCTCGGCCACCCTTATCACCACAACCCGCACCTTATAACTTCGTGTTGCGGCGCGCAACCCGATCCCACCGTACAGTCACAATTCACCAACAGCACAACAACAATCAACAATTCACAAAGCTCAACAACAACACGTCTTAAGAAATAACATCAACAATTTACAAGTATTTCCATAGCCATCAATACTATTTTCCTTCATATCCAACAACTCACATGTGTTTTATATCACAACGACAATTGCCCACAATAAGCCATAGATATGGTTATCACAGTTATTCCAGTTGCATTATTTACGATTTTCTTTCGTCATTTGTTCCTCAATTCTTACCACAAGCACAATCACAATAATTTCATGAATAAGCCATGCAGATATCACATACCAAACATTCGTACACCAAACAAGGCGATTCTACAAATATCAAGGTTAGCCATATATATCTGGAGTCGAATTCCCTTTTTAACTTCAACTTTCAATTCACCCAATATCCTAGCAACGTCAATCTAGTTCACAAGTTAACACATACATCTTAGAATCAAAGTTCACATTTACTACTCCAACTTACTTAGGTTGTCAACCCCTCTTTTGCAAGCCTTTCCTTCTACCCAACTCCTCTTACTAGCTTTTAGATTTTACAGAACATGCATGTGTATTTAAACTTTCATTTCCAAGAATCAATTCATGAGAATCTCTCTTTTTATTTAAATTTGAAAATCAATGAAAAAGGGTTGGGGATTTTACCTGCAAGAGTGGAGATGAAGACAAGTAGTTGAAATTTTTCCAGGCTTGGATGACTTTGGAAAATCATTTGATGAGGAGGAGACTTTCTCTCTCAAGAACCATCTCTCCCTTCTCTCTAGTTTTATCCAGAAAATGTTTAAAAATGAAGGGTTGGGGTGTTTTATTGAAGAAGAGATCGGGTTAAAAAATTAGAAAATTTGGAGCCGAGTCGGGTCTACGGTCGCACTCTGCGATCGTAGAGTGAAAATGTGGTCCGTATAATGGACCGCAGAAGTGCTCCTAAAATTTGACTTCCCTGCCTGGGTTTTCGACAGAAATGCGGTCCGCATTCCTGTTCTGCGGTCGCATAGTGCACCGCAGAATTGACCTTCGCAAATCCTTGAGGAATTTATGCGACGATTATGCGGTCCGCATATTGAATATGCAATCGCATAATAGACCACATTTTCAACTTTAATTTTGACTAGCTCATTGGTTAACTCTACGGTAGAAATACGGTCTACATACCTAATCTGCGACCGCATTCTGGACCGCATAATGGCAATTTTATGGAAAAATTTTGATTCTTGATTTTTAAGAGCTTAGATCAATACCAAGGGTCCGAACCGCGGCGAGCGAAGAATTCTACACATTCCTAACACAAGTCCGGATCTGGACACCACAAGCTACTAGGTTTTGAACACAAATTTTTACGGGGCCTTATATCCAACTATGTTGATAAACAATATAGTGTTGCGAAGTACCTAAACACATATAGTGGGCAGTTGCAGCCAGTGGGTGCTGAGTATTATTATCCGCCTGAACCATTTAAAATGGTGTGTAACAAGTCCTATTTACGTCGAATATAGGTGAAGAATAGAATGCGTATACTAAACTAAATGGATATTAGTGATACCGTTTATGTGCACAGATGTGGTATATGCTCGCAAACAGAACACGACCGTCGAAAATATCCTTTGGGTGGCAATATTATTCAAGCTCGTAGTGGGTGTTCTTCTATTGTGCCTAACTATCAATCAGTTTATGTTGTAATATTTAGTTGTTTTGTTTATGTTGCAAGATTTATAAAATAAAATTATGTTTGTTAATTATGAGTTGAATTTTTCCATTTCAGTTTTGTTAATGATAAATAAAAAAATTATATATTCGGAAGAACTTGAAACAACATTGAAATTTCAGAAAGCTGATTAATTTAATGTTAATTATGTTTGTTATTTTATATATGTGTTGTCTTGTCAAACTGAAAAAGCTGCCCAACTGACATAAAGTTGCTTCGTACCCGTCAGAACCTTTAACACGCAAAGCATAGCGCGGTCAAATACTACGTTATGGATATATATATCGCTGTAAAATAATACGTTATATGTGTTGTCTTGTCAAACTGAAAAAGCTGCCCAACTGACATAAAGTTGTTTCGTACCCGTCAGAACCTTTAACACGCAAAGCATAGCGCGGTCTACGTTATGTGTATATATAGAGCGGTGAAATAATACGTTATATGTGTTGTCTTGTCAAACTAAAAAAACTGCCCAACTGACATAAAGTTGTTTCATACCCGTCAGAACCTTTAACATGCAAAGCATAGCGCGTTCAAATACTACGTTATGTGTGTATATATAGAGTGGTGAAAAAATACGTTATATGTGTTGTCTTGTCAGACTGAAAAAGCTGCCTAACTGACATAAAATTGTTTCGTACCCGTCAGAACCTTTAACACGCAAAAGCATAGCGCGGTCAAATACTACGTTATGGATATATATAGTGCTGTGAAATAATACATTATATGTGTTGTCTTGTCAAACTGAAAAAGATGCCCAACTGATATAAAGTTGTTTCATACCTGTCATAACCTTTAACACGCAAAGTATAATGCGGTCAAATACTACGTTATGGATATATATAGCACGATGAAATAATATGTTATGTGTTTTTTCTTGCCTATAAATATCGGGCTCATTCTAGTTATTTTCTGCGCTCAACAATAATTGAAAGAGCAAGTTTTTTTTTAACACAAAAATGTCTCAACCTCTTTATGTACCAAGGTGCAAGTGCGGAAAAAAATGCCAGATGCAAAGTTGTTGGGATAATGGTGAAGCTGTACGCCGCTACTGGGAATGTTTGAACAAGTTTTATAAGGTTCCCGGCGAACCTATTTGCAATTTTAAGGTATGGATTGATGAACCCTGTCATCAGGAATACTACAAAGAATTGTTGAACGATCTTAATGATTTGTGTTTAAAAAAGTAGGAACGTGAAAAAGAACATAAAAGAGAGGTTGTGGAGTTGAAAGCGAAACTTAAAGAGGTAGAAGAAGAAAAAAATAAGCTGTTAGAACAATGTAAGTGGTTGGAGCACAGAATAATGGGCTGCATGGACTAAACATTGACTTGTATGTATTTAGTGTATCACTTTATCTTTATGTTTCCTGTGTCGTGTATTTTTATTAGTTGTAAAATTTTAATTATGTGAAGTTGCTATGTTTGTGTTTGTGTTGTAGTATTAAACTAAATTAGTTGTAATGAAATTTATTTTTATTAATTGCAATGGAATTCAAGTGTTTGTGTTGTGGTACGAAACTAAATAATGAATGGAGAATTAAAAAAGTAATGCGCATATTATATAAAAATTATTATTAATTTATATACAAAAATATTATTTATATCAAAAGGAAAAACACAAGGAAAGAAAATCAATATGTCCCGCATCCAGTGTGCTTCAATGCAGCCGCTAGCCTGAGGCACATCCCATCCCGCCTGGGTACGCTATCGGGATCGTCATCATCAAATCGCCTCCTAATAGCCGGATGCGCCGCATCATGAACATCAGTGGTGCTGACAGGACCGGTAAAAGGGGCCTCTAGTCCAGTAAAAACCTACATAAGAATAGAAAGCTCAATATAGCAAAGTATATAATAATAAATAACAATTTAAATTGTCTTACCATGATATCGTCGGGCTCTTGAATGTAATCATCTGTCGCAGCCATGTCAGCATTGCGTTCAACCTTAAAAAGGAAATTAATAAAGTTATGGAAAATAAAGACAAATTGTAATTTAATATTAAGAAAACCATACATGCGCCTGTGATGATGAACCATAACTAAACCGGCGCCCACTATGTAAATCTCGGGTCGGCCGGCCCTCAGCAATAGTAGACGAGCCTAGAAAGTATGTATCTCAATCGACTCTAAAAAGTTTCGTGCCTGTGATCAATAATTGACCTGACGGGGTCACCTGCATAGTCCCTAGAGTGATATCCATCCCAAGGCTATATGACGGCATATCCGTCTCATGTAGGCCACTCGGTAGATCAGCAGCAACATCATCAGTAGGAGCCTCAACACCCCCTTGTTGGGACCACCTCCTCTCCGCCCACCGCCATGTTATCCGACATTCCCGCCTCGTCGGGCACCACTACCTTATGCCACACCAGGGCCTCGCTCGTACTGCTCTGGCTCCATATAATCAGGCATGTTTGCCAAATGCTGATCCTCCCGGGCTCGCTGCAGTGTCCGGCAGCCAACTCTACAAATCGATGGCTGTCATCGCGCAAGGCGGCTGTAGGATCCCCGACATAATCCTGTATCTACATTCCCATCTGATAGATTGTATGTAGTCCAATAGCCTGCACAACGTATAAAATATAAACTACATACATTACACTAAGTTACAGTTATATAATTAATAATAACAGAAAACATACCAGGGCCTCGTGTCGTCCGGCGTATGGAACGTACCAACCGCCAGCCTGATGAATAGGGTTCCTAATAAAAAGTCAAGTAATGTGCCGGTACAAGGACATATACCCCTCAATAGCTACCTCCTGGATCTGTGTAGGTAGGGTCGAAATCATATGATCTCGATAATCCCAAATATGGATATGTGCCGCTAACCATGCTATAAATGCATCATCCGACCTACAACGATCATCCCTCTGATAATGTGTAGGCTCCCATATAGGCCCCCTCGGTATATACTGCGGGCGGCCAAATTGCCGAAGTACCCGCTCCGAGGTATGATGCTCCACAATATCGAGGCATATGAGTCGGGCAGAAGTTCTCCAAATCAGTCGGACGGCCGAGCAATAAGGTGGTAGGGAAGCTATCAAATCGTCACTGTATGGCGTCCAAATGAACTATCAAATAAGAACATGAAACGTGAGTATGCGCAACAATAATTTAATATATACCAGGTAAGTTTAGATACATATTTACCTGTGCGCCCTCCGCAGATCCAACACATCCCTGCAGGGGGAGATTATGATGAGTATCATACTCTCGTGAAAGTGTACGGCAGAGAACACACCACCTGCCTAGACGGAGAAATGAAGGTGCTACATTAGGAGGTAATTGTGGTCGAGGTGGTTGAAACTGAAAGAACCGCTCCCAGGCCCAAACCTAACATACAAAGTTGACGTAAGGTTTAAGATAAATTCTAACTAGGTAGAGTTGGAACTGATGAACAGATTATTTGAATATGTTATCACCTATAGAAGCGGCATAAAACCACAAACATCTCTCTGAGTGCCAATGCTCGCCCGACACATCTGCCTATACATGTAGCTGAGAACAGCAGCACCCCAGCTGTAATAGGGTAACTCATCTAGCAGCTGAATATGATGAAGAAATCTCAGGCTGACTAGGTTCCCCGAAGTGTTCGGGAATAAGACCCCTCCAAATAGAAGAAGCAACAACCACCTCGTATACCGGGTAATATGTATCTTTCCTGTATTGTCAGGGATATAGGGGTGGAGTATCTCCAGGTACTTTCTAATAGGGGTCAAAGTCAACCGACTGGCACCCGATGATGCAGTCTCGTCCTGTATCCTGAAACCTGTGAGCTGCTGCAGCATGTCCAAATAGGTATCATGCGACATAGATCTCATAGAAATAGGCAGTAAACGGCCATGCCATCAACGGGCAGGCCATATAAAACCTCCACATCCTGCAGCGTGATGGTAGCCTCGCCAATGGGCAGGTGAAACGTGTGCATCTCTGATCACCACCGCTCAATCAACGTCGTGATCAAAGCCCAGTCAACCTGTATCCACCTGATCTCAATAATCCTATAGAATCTCGTATCCTGGAGGCAATGGACTACACGCTCGTGAAGATCTCTGGGTCTCAGAAAATCCCACAGGTCATCCACTCTCCTAGCGCGGAGAGTCTGGAACAGTAACTCTCCCTCCCATATATGGGCAAACCTATGATCGCCCTGAAGCACTAATAGCTCACGATAGTAAGGGCCGGGATGTATAGGCGGCGTGTCCATGTCATCAATTGTAAATTAAACAATATTAATTATATGTTTATTATTTAATTGTACAAAGTATATATACATATTGGGTTCCAGGCTCGATATTTGAGATCCAGTAGCACCAAACTATCATGAATATTTATGTGTGTCAAATTTAATATTTTAATAATTTTGTGTGTGTTTGTTTCATAATTTAAATTCTTAATTTATAATTATTTAATTGTACAAAGTATATATACCTATTGGGTTCCAGGCTTGATATTTGAGGTCCAGTGGCACCAAACTATCATGAATATTTATGTGTGTCAAATTCAATATTTTGATAATTTTGTGTGTGTTTGTTTTATAATTTAAATTCTTAATTTATAATTATTTAATTGTACAAAGTATATATACCTATTGGGTTCCAGGCTGGATATTTGAAGTCAGTATCACCAAACTATCACGAACATTTATGTGTGTCAAATTCAATATTTTGATAAAATTGTGTGTATTTGTTTTATTATTTAAATTCTTAATTTATAATTATTTAATTGTACAAAGTATATATACCGATATGGTTCTAGGCTCGATATTTGAGACCCAGTAGCACCAAACTATCATGAACATTTATGTGTGTCAAATTTAATATTTTGATAATTTTGTGTGTGTTTGTTTTATAATTTAAATTCTTAATTTTTAATTATTTAATTGTACAAAATATATATAGCTATTGGGTTCCAGGCTCGATATTTGAGGCCCAGTAGCACCAAACTATCATGAATATTTATGTGTATCAAATTCAATATTTTGATAATTTTGTGTGTGATTATTTTATAATTTAAATTCTTAATTTATAATTATTTAATTATAAAAAGTATATATATCTATTGGGTTCCAGGCTCGATATTTGAGACCAGTAGTACCAAACTATTATGAACATTTATGTGTGTCAAATTCAATATTTTGATAATTTTGTGTGTGTTTGTTTTATAATTTAAATTCTTAATTTATAATTGTTTATTTGTACAAAGTATATATACGTATTGGGTTCCAGGCTCGATATTTGAGACCTAGTAGCACCAAACTATCATGAACATTTATGTATATCAAATTCAATATTTTGATAATTTTGTGTGTGTTTGTTTTATAATTTAAATTCTTAATTTATAATTATTTAATTATACAAAGTATATATACCTATTGGGTTCCAGACTCGATATTTGAGACCCATTAGCACCAAATTATCATGAACATTTCTGTGTGTAAAATTTAATATTTTGATAATTTTGTGTGTGTTTGTTTTATAATTTAAATTCTTAATTTTTAATTATTTAATTGTACAAAATATATATAGCTATTGGGTTCCAGCCTCGATATTTGGGGCCCAGAAGTACCAAACTATCATGAATATTTATGTGTGTCAAATTCAATATTTTGATAATTTTGTGCGTGTTTGTTTTATAATTTAAATTATTAATTTATAATTATTTAATTGTACAAAATATATATACCTATTGGGTTCCAGGATCGATATTTGAAACTCAGTAGCACCAAACAATCATGAATATTTATGTGTGTCAAATTTAATATTTTGATAATTTTGTGTGTGTTTGTTTTATAATTTAAAATTTAATTTATAATTATTTAATTGTACGAAGTATATATACCTATTGGGTTCCATGCTCGATATTTGAGACCCAGTTATACCAAACTACCATAAATATTTATGTTAGTCAAATTTAATTTTTTGATTATTTAATTGTACAAAGTATATATTTTCATCTAGCAGTATAAGAAATACTTAAACTACAGGGATTCTACGCTAAAATACTATACAGTTTATTACGCTAAAAGGTTCTATATTTTTCTATGCTAATAAATAAACTAAATAAAACAATAGATACATTTTAATCACATAAAATTCACAAAAATATATATAACATACTAGTTTCGCAAAAAAATACAAAACGATACGGAAACACTAATATTTAAATTCGGATATTAACATAAAAAATTAAATCTCAATTTTACATTTTTTTATAACACTAATATCTAAGTCTGGATAAATATAACATACTAGTTTCATAAATAAAGCACAAAACGATATGGAAACACATTCAATCAACTAATATGCATTATTATACAAGTTTCGACGTAAAATAAATCGAAATACCTCGATGTAGTATTTTGTGTGAAAATATGAAATGAAGGAGTTAAACCGCAATAATATGATGCTCTACTACGATGTGGATTTCTTAACCTTTTGTATGACGAGAGGGCC
>MU741112.1:4747-44710 GCA_026770625.1 Nicotiana glauca | reverse complement strand
GGACCAGAAGCACTGGAGGGTGAAAAAAAATTGGGGAAAGGGTTTCTGATCGGGGAAGAAGACGAAGGACAATATTTAATTAAGGGTATATCATTTTTTTTTTGATGCTATATGTAAAGTGTATAAATTCAAAACGTTATATATGTCAGTCAAATCGTCAGGCTATATAGCGTCTAAATACAAGATGCTATACCTTAACGGGAAAAGTTACCATTAAGGTATAACGTCTTGTATTTGGACGCTATATATAGAAAGGTATTTTTTTACACTTATTATTGTACTTTGAGTCAAAAAAATAATATTTAGGTTTCGGACTCAAGAGAAAGGACATATCAATGGACTAATGTTCCAAATGTGAGGTGCCCCTTGTTATGGGAAAAAAAAGAGAGCAGAAATAGTCTAATTTACAACTGGTAACTAAAAATAGCTATAATTTCAAAAGTAATCGAAATTTGGTCATTTTTTTTATAAAAATAAAATCTAAACAAAAATACCTTTAAAAATCCGAAAAAATTCCAACATAATATGTTGAAGTTTGAATTTTTTTACTTATGAGGTTGCAGCATAATGTGTTAAAATTTTATAATGTGTTGAAGTCCCAACATAATATGCTGGGAGTTTACACACTTGAGCTCTATAATCCAGCATATAATATTCGAATTTTTCGTGTTTTAACTAAAATAATATCTATTTTTTAATGAGTTGCTAATACTAACTATTTTTCAACAACCAGTTAAAAAAGTGGCTGGGCTATGCTATTTTTATATTATTAAGAGTGAAACAAGTATTTATTATTTTGGGCCTAATGGGATGCTCCCACAAATAGAAAGGAACTTCTATTTAATATTCAGTCATATTTATTGTATACTTTTTAAAATAATATACATAGATTATTGATCACGTCCAACTCTAGTCCTAGAAAGGATAAGCGGTCACTGCCAATATAATCTGATCTAAAAGTCTGGAGTCGAATGCCATAGAGAACTAAGGCTTAGCTAGAGTTGTTCACTATCACCAAAAATCCAATCTTGAACAATTCCTAACTTATAGATATTAAGATTCTTGTGTTTAACTAACTAACTAACAAATTAAAATAATAAATTAACACTAAAGATACTACAGGTTGGAGAAAAGATTAAGGAGGTCTAGAGTTATGATTTCCCCAATTGTCGGAATCCTTCCCGCTATATATTTTATAATTTCGCCTAATTATTCTTTACCGATCATGAGTGTTGTGCGTGTTGTAATTCTCTCCCGAATAATTACGATAATTTACTAGACATATTCTCCCGAGTTATGCTAGCTGGCTTGAATTACAGCTCACTTAGATCGCACTCAGGGTTTTATTATTCCTAATCCCACCTTTAAACCCTTGATTATTGATTCCTCATATACTTTGGGAGTGATATTGTTTAACTACTACCTAAATATGCGCTCTCTTCCGAGTAATACATACTAAATAGGCACAACTAATTGATGACCCTTCAATCAACTACAAGAATAATATAGTTGAACAAATAGAGAAAATGCTACGGCTCAATTATATAAAAATATAATAATAAGTTATCCTACAAAAGGTTCCATCAAAATCCTAGATAACAAATTATCTATCCATAATAGTATGTAAAACTATAATACTAAAAGTCATAACCAACAATAAAAAATAGGAAAAGGAAGGAAAAACTCGTAGAAGAATTCTCCTTAGGTCGAATCTTTATAAAAAATTGGCCTCCTCCCTCAAAATACTATTTTCCATGTATATATACCAAATAGGGCTAGACCCAAATAATCATACTTTCTCCTACGCGAAAAAGGGCAAGTTTCCAGGCCTGGCCGTCCGCGGGCGTGGTACTTTCACATTGTACTGCCTCAGACCGCGTCAGATCCGCGGTTGCAGTTTTGACTACGTGTTTCACCCTGTTCCGTTTGGAAATTGGACAGATATAAAACATGAAAGTTGTATCCATTTGAGTTAGATTTCCAACTATATATTGCAGAGCCCAAATGGACCCCTGAGCAAAAAGTTATATGTATTTTACTAGACAATATGCAATATACCTACTCGATTCTCCGTTTTGTTGCTCTATCATCCGTTGATCCCCGAATACGATCCCGGCTTAATTCTTTGGGCTTTTACTCAGACTTCAAAGCTCCAAATCACTTGAATTCATTCCATAGCATCTACATAGCTCGGAATCGCTCCTACAAGGCATAAAACACACAATTAGTGCAAGACACTAGCGATTAAAGCTCAAACTCAATTAAAGTGCAGTAAATTTGAGTGTAATAAGTGACTAAAATACGTAATTATAGTCTGTCATCAATTATGTACTAATTATATATAATTAATACATATTATATATAAATTATATATCCATTGGCTTATTTTAAATTTAATAACAGTTTAGTCGGCTATTTAAGTTAACTAGTCATAAGGTACCCACATTGTGTGCATATCCATGCCATTGAATATAAAATTCTTAAAAATTACATAAATATTATATTAATGTGCCCTAAATTATAAAATAAAATTAGATGAAAGCCTTCATGCTTTTAATATAGATAGACAGATAGATAGATAGATACATAGATACATAGACACGAATTCTACATAATTCAAATAGAAAATGTTAATAAAAAATTTAGGTAATTGAAATTCTTAAATATTAAAAAATTAAAAAATATTTTGAATTTATAGTACATTATTAGATCTTTTTGGAATAAAACTTGTTCAACAAATGACTTTGTGGAATCACACAATTATAATCTTTGTAATTCGTTTGCTTTATCTGTCATTCACCTAATCATACATTATGCTTCTAGAAAATAATATATAATATCAAATACATTATTTATATATTCTATACGTATTTATTTATTCATAATTATTGTTATTACTTTTTAAAAAAAGGAATAACATTTACTCTTGTATCACATATACACAGATACTATTTTAAGAGCTATTTCAATCCTAGTTTTATTATTATTATTATTATTGATATTTAATATTTTAAAGTCAATAAATTACAAAATTATTTAAATTCTTAATTGGATGTTTTCTAATGCTATACGAATGGTACAAACACTAAAATAACTACGTGAATGATACAAAAGTTGAAAATAAGAGTAAAATTCCTTCATTGGCATACACGAGATTTTTCACATGTTTCCTTTCAATTTTTCTTTTTTCTTTTTTTATTTTTTATTTTTCTCTTTTATATAATACTCCTAAATTTGAATGCAATTAAAGGCAAACAACTTTATTAAGAAAACAAACACTTAGCCCTGTTTGGTCATGAATTTTGCCAAAATAAATTTGGGATTTATTTTCAAAACTCGTGTTTGGTCATAAATTTTGCCCACATTTTTGCCAAATCCCAAATCCTAAAATTAGCTATTGAGCTGATTTTGGGCCAAAATCCCAAAACATGGGAATTATATACATGTTTTTCCAAAATAAAGTTGGGAAATATGTTTTGAAAACGTATATCCAAACACATTTTCATCTTCAAATCAAACTTCACCTAAATCAAAATTTTCAAAATAAATTTGAGATGTACCAAACGCTAGCTTAAAAAGTGGACGAAACTTCCTAATTTGGATTGAAAAGTGCAGGAATTCTTGAATTAAAAAATTAAACTCCTAAATATTAGAAAAATAATTAAATGATTATTCTTAAATATTAGAAAATAATCTAATGATTATTTTGTCCAATTGAACTATTTAAAAGGGTAAAAAAGACAAACAATATTTCGCTAAAGGCTTTCGTGCTTTAAATATAGCACTAACATCTATGTACGTGCCTCACACGTAATACCCCAGCTACAAAATGAGAAAAACTGTAAAGCAAAATATTAATGTAAGATAGTCGATAGTAAAAATATATAACAATCGATGCAACGAATAGCTTATGCAAGATATGTGAAATTGATAACCATAAAAGTGCTAATTTCATGCAACATATGAAGATATTAAAGATGATACTCTTTAATTAGCTAATTTGTACCATTTATATTTTATTATTACTGCCAGTTTTTAATTGGTTATTTGTATGAATAAGTGGGAAAGAAAGACTACTATGAGCAATATTCCAGTCAAACGAAATGACTGATCTCGTCCTTAAATGTAACGTCATTAACTGATTATTTTGCAATGTCTATTAGCCACAAGAACCATTATGCCTTATTAGATTAGCAACTTTTCTGCATCACTAATTTTTCATTGCTTATTTGTAGAACTCGACTACCCCTTATAAAATAAAGGTTATTTTATAATTTATAGATCATTATATGAGATATTTGCGTTTGCATTACCAAAAATAATAATTATATCCATATTTCATAAAAATTAAATAATTTTAACTTTAAGATAATCTAAAATTGTGATTGACTACCTATGCATGTTTCATTATTCTTGTTGAATGCTCAAAATGTTTCTACTCTGGAATACTTAAATGAAGTAAACTTTCTTTTAGTTTTCGATGTTCGACATTTATCGCACAATAAGGTTTATTTGGAAAAAAAAAAATACTACCTTAAAATAGTCAATACTAAATAGTTCTTCCCATTCCAATTGTGTATGTCCACCACCAAACAACATACAAACTTGATCATCTCCCTCAATTTAT
Organism: Nicotiana glauca; assembly: GCA_026770625.1. Lineage (NCBI taxonomy): Eukaryota > Viridiplantae > Streptophyta > Magnoliopsida > Solanales > Solanaceae > Nicotiana > Nicotiana glauca. Next base: position 40,083 of record MU741112.1, on the reverse strand, counting down.
AAAACTCTTCCTTCACAAATATTGTTGAGTTCTTTATGCATGCCTTCTAGAATCGATCTTCCTTTCAATCCCGTGTGAGATCTCCAAAATAAGGTCCATCACACAGCTTCTTCCAAAAAATTATGTAAGTCTAATAATCAAAAGCCAAGTTAATTGGAATATTTATAACATTAAACAAAGCCAAAAAGAAAAACACTTTTGCAATTAGCAACAATAATTCAAGCTTTAGTTGTCAAATAATAAAAAATACAAGACTTTTCGACCAATAGATGACTAAAGATATACTAATCAACATTCAACACAAAGGATAACATTAGACTAATAAAATCACTGCCTTACAATCATAGATTCGTTGTCAAAATACGAAAAACCTTATACTAAAAGTGTTTGACACAAAACATATATAATCAAGCTGATAAATGGTGCCAGTCCATGCCTCCGACGTACCCAACTTTCCCAATTCTTCATACGTTTCCCTATAACTATTATCAGATGATAGAATAATAATCAAAATGATATACATTAATAATAATATATAGTAGTCAATGAATATTCCAGTGGAAAAGTACACACACACACAAAAAAAAAAAAAAAAAAAAGTAAAGTTACCTTGATAGAATTCAAGTGGTTAGAAGTCCCTTATTTCATCTGATATGATTGAGCTTTTTAGAAGGAATAATCGTTGTCGCAAACATCACGTTTCAAATAAGGTTTGTTTGTCCAAGATTAATGATAAATACCTTCTTCAAAACCAATTCTTACTCCATTCAAATACTACTACGTCCACGGTTAAGTCCCTATTTTAAAACAAATCTTTATTCTAAAGTGTACTACTTTCAATTGCACCTTTTTCTTGTGAGTTCTTATAAAAAATTTCAAGAATATTTTGGAAGATCAACATTATATTTGTTCTTCTACAAGAACATAGAAGATATATAATAGCCATAGATAAAATAATTTTCAAAATTAAAAAAATCTCTCAACAACATAAATATGTGTTATAAAAGCAAATTTTTGGAGTTCTAGAATAGAAACTACAGTACATGTACCATTCTCAATAACCAAGCATGGCTCGATGGCTGTGAGAAATCAATATAACTAAAAACTGTAAAAAGGATTAATCAATCTCAACACATAGCTGGTCTTGGTTGCCCAAGGCCCTTTTGGCACACGTAGAGAGAACTAATAATATATTTGGCGAACTTTGCTTCTTTCTAGAACGATTCACAATTTATATCTAATACTCCCAAAAAAGTTTGTGATAAATAACGTGGAACAATGGCTTCTTTTATAACATTACGGGTTTATCCTTTTTCTATATGAATTCATTCAAAAAATTTAAATCCCATACAAAATTGAAGAAAAATAACTGAGTGAAAGCGTATTGACGTCCAAAAAGAAGAAGGATATGTTGTCCAAGAAGTAGGCAACAAACTCTGCAAAGAGAGAAATAGTAAATATTGGAGATGTGGGTAGTAGCAAATTGGTGCGGAATGACGAATTCAAAGCTAATTTGGATTGGGCATACTTTTTCGGGGTTTTGACACACTTACCCGTAAAAATAAAACTATTTACTCTTGTCTACCTATTTATTTTTCTACCCATAAACTAATTACATTTCTTACCCATAGTAATTTTTGTAGGGAATTTTTTCTTTATTCTCAAATTCTTTTTTATTTCTATGCTTCTTTTCTTCTTCTTTTTTTTGTCTTTTCTGCTTTTCTTTTTTCTCGTTTTCTTCTTATTTTTTTTCTTTTTTCCTTTTCTAATTTCATTTAACTTCTTTTTTAATATTTTTTTTCTCTTCATAATCTAATTTCATTTACCGGTTTCACTATTTTTTATTATTCTTTTTTTATACAATAAGAAAAATAATTGATATAGTAAATATTTGTTCACCTTTTTTTAATATGACTAGTACAATAAACCTTTTATTTTATTTTTCTTTCTTATTCTTAAAATTCAATTATTAAACTGAAATAATATCAGTTGTCACTTGATCTAATACACTGAATATCGCATTGACTGCTATTAAGCACCATAAATTACATAATCAGATTCTAAGAATCAACACGTGATTGTCATGCAAACGTTGATCTCCTTCCGTATAAATATCAATACACGCTCTACCATTAGAAGTAACACAACTAGTTATAGAAGAAGAAAAGATAATCTACGGCAACCAAATCTCTATATATACTAGTTAGAATAAAAATAATAATAGAATATTAAAAATGGAACAAAAGTATAAGTAGCGAAAAAGACTTCTAGTAACATGTGATACCAATATGGTATATATGTATACCAACATAGCATATAATTTCTCTAGAATATTGCTACAACTATCTGCGACTATACTACTCTACCAAAACATTAAAAGACGCAATAAAAGTATGAGAAAATTACATGCTCGTATTGCAAGCTAAATATTCGCAAAAACACTTGTTCATTTCGTATACTAAGAGGGTATATAGTCGTATGGGGTCATTCCAACAATTGCCTATAACTATAAAAACTATTAATACACATAATCTATGTCTATCGACACACAAAAATTCCAGCATTATTGCAACTCATGTTGATATAAATAATTTCATAATAGAATTCACTTAAAATGCAGCTAAAACAACCAAAAAAATATTCAAACTACCATATGATACCAATATGGCATATAACTATACTAATATGGTATACAGTCTTACTAGTTAATTCCCGGTAACTATATGACTATATTATTATTACATAACACATATGCATAAAGAGAAAAATAAAAAAATAGTGTACCACATATTAATATAATAAGGTATTTCAATATATTGTACTATATTACTATTATTTAAAAAAATTAAATAGTGTACCAATTAAATGCAATTAATACAACCAAAAAATGACTCAACTAGTATATGATACCACTAATAGGGTATATAATGTACGGGGTTGTTCCAACAACTGCATATAACTATAAAAACTATTACATATTACACAAAATCTATGTCCATAGGTATAAGAAAATCCAACATAGCAAGATATGATTATATAAATCATTTCAAAATAGAATTCACTTAAAAATGCAGCTAAAATAACCAATAAATATCACAACTACCATATGATACCAATATGACATATAAATTATACCAATAGGGTTTACAGTTCTACTAATTAATTCCACGAAACTATATATGGCTATACTACTATTACATAATACACATGCATAAAGAAAAAAATCAAAAAATAGTGTACCACATATTAATAAAAGAATATATTTCAAGATATTGTATTATAATACTATGATATAAAACAAACACATAAAGAAAAAATCAAAATGATTACATAATACACATGTATAAAAGAAATTAATAAAATTTAAGATATTGTACTATTCTACTATTACTAAAGAAAAATCAAATAGTGCAACAATTAAATATAGCTAATACAACCAAAAAATATTCCAACTAAGATATGATACCAATATAGTATATAGCTATACCAACAAGGTATACAATTGTACGCAAAAAGTTTACTTTTTTATTTTTAAAATTCAATTATTAAACTGAAATAATATCAGTTGCCACAAAATCTAATTAACTCAATGAGAGCTTATGCAATGAATAATACCTCCATGGAATTCCATTAGTGTTAATAAATATTATTAATGTTACTAAATATGTCCATGGAATTCCATTAGTGTTAATAAGTATTATTATTTATTTATTGAAATTGTGGACAAAAATTTAGAGCATCCTTTTGAAATTGGGGTATGCACGACAACCGAGAGTTTCTCCGATCAACCTATTCCTCTTGTCCATTTTTCTCACTGTGAATATCCTATTTTATTTTTATTTTTTAAATAATTATTAATATATATTTTTACAATCAAAGTACATATCGTAGACAAAGAGATAGTCAAAAGTAATGTGATTCAAGTCATATAATAAAATAAAAAGGGAAATAGATTTGCATTTTCCACATGCCCCTCACGTGGGGTAAAGCAAATTAAAGGGGAAATATGAAATTGAGTTGTCCGGTAATAAGTTTGTATTGTATATGTAGGAATTGTAATTAATTTTAAAGTGGGCAACACCGGATAATTACTTAGGTCTTGATAGGCATTATGTGTTATTTCCTCTACTTTTTCCCCATAAGTATAATTTGAATCGAAAATAATTTCAGCCCTAGGTGATTTACAATTATATCCTTAAATTATACAAATAATTACGGTTATAAAAGTCGATCAATATTTCGGAAATATTTTAATTGTTCAATATTTAACCTAAATTATTCGTATTTTTATAATAATATAGATATAGATAAATATAGATATAAATTCTTCAAATATAAAAAGCTACCCAGATTTTTTGGAAGTACTCCAACCAATGTGTATCGCATTTTAAGCTTGGGGAATCCACGTGTTTCACAAAGTCAAGTAGGTCCCACCTAAAACATTATCAGATGGAAAGTATGTTTCCTTCAATAAGGTTGCTCTACTCATCTGGTCGATGACGTGGCAGTATCTGAACCGTGACAACTTTAAGGCCTCATTTTTTTTTTTTTAAGATTAAGACCTCTGAATCTGAATACACATTTGAATATTAAGATGTGTATTAAGATTAAGATATTTGGATCTGAATACACATCTGAATATATTAAGATGTGTATTAAGATCTGAATAGAAATAATTAAGACAGTTTAATTTTTAACATCTGAATGTATAAAATTTATCTTTATTTAAAAAATATAAACATAAAATTCAAATGAAATACTAACTAATCTAATAGTCTGTCAATAAAATATATAGTTTTTTAAAATATGATAGTTGCTGGTGATGATGGCTAACGGGTGAATGTCGACTAGAGGCGGTGGTTGGTAGTGGTTTTGGTTGATGATGGTGGTTCATGCTAGTGGCTAGTAGTGATTGGTAGTAGTGGCAATTGTTATTGAGGATGGTGGTGGTGGGTGGTGATAGTTAATAATGGCGGGTGGTGGTAATAGTTGTGAGTGATGAAGGTGGTGGGTGGGTGGTGGTAGGTTATAAGATGGGCAGTACCGACTGTGGTTGTTGATGGTGATGAGGTGGTCAGTTGTGATAGTTGAGGTGGATGAGTATTGATTGTGAGTGAGAATGATGATGGTTGGAGTGGTGGGGATAATGGGTGGTGATGGTCGATAATGGTGGCGGCTATGATTGAGGATGATGGTGGTGTAGTGGTGGTGGTGGGGTTGGTGATAGTGGTTGAGTATGGTGGTGGTGGCGGCATGGTGGTAGTTGATAATGATAGTCGATGGCGGCAGTTAATAATTAATATGTGATAGCATCTTAATGAAATTAAGTCTCTGTTATAGATCTTAATCATACAGACCTATTCAGACCCATTAAGTGGTTGTGAAGTAAAAAAACAAACCCACTTAATGATTAAGATCTGAATAATTAAGATTCAGACTTTAAAAACAAACGCACTTAATGTGTGAGATCTGAATGATTAAGATTCAGACCTCCATTAAGTGCAAACAAATGAGGCCTAAATAGGACATTGTGCAATCTCGCTAAACACACTACAAAGATTACTCCGTTATTTGTAAAATTAGTTACTCTTGGCAGTTGTGAACCTATTTTCTTTTGGTTCATTTAAGAAAGTTTTTTTTTTTTAAAATTTGATAGTAATTTAGTTTAAATTTATAATTTTACTCTTAATGAGAAGTTTTTATAACCCTACAAATACTCTGGGCTTCCTTTTGCTTTGTTCAGGAACCAAATTCCAAAAGTACTAATTTTTTCTTAAACTTCGTGTTGAGTCAAACATGTTCACAAAAATTAAAACGGAAGGATCCAAATAAGTGATTTTTTGGCCTTTTTTCTGGTCCAAAATAAGTAATTTTCCAGATTTCAAGAACGAGTTAATTATTTTTTTCCTATATTGCCCTTGGAGTAAATAATGTTGGAGTATGTGTTATGAATATTTATGTGAAAAGATAGTAAAAATTAAAATGGTCAATTTCATTACTAATTAATGTTAAAAAATGAGTTTCTTAATTTATATAAAAACAATTAAAAATCACTTATTTTAGACCAGATAAAGCAGTATTATTTTTGTAGTGTTAGTGTAATTAGGTCTAGAATTAGATGCGGCCATGTTATAAAGTGAAATGAGAAGTAAAGAGAAGAGGTACCCAGAAAAAAAAATAATTCTTTACTGACTTTGCAAGAATGTTCCTAGTCTGTCCAAGTTTCCTTGAAAGCTGCTTTCACTTTCTTATTCCTTACAAATTAATTAGTCTACTTAATTGTTCCTTGTCACAAATATAAGTAATTTTATTTTGTGTCTCACCCTATTTATACTAATTGTGTGAGACTGTTTTTATCTCACGTATTTGGGTCCACAAAATTCGAGTCGCAATATAAAATTTTTCCACAAACACACAGTGACAAGTGTGTCTATATGTATGGGAAGATACATTCCTGTTCAAGGTTTTAATTCTGTATCCATGAATGCATTTCAGGTAATCACAGTTGCCCAATATATTCCCCATCATTTGTTTATTGTTACTCCCTTTATCCTTTTGTTTATTCAACATGAATCCCAAGGCAAACTGAACATTTTTCCTCCTTATTTTATTAGCTTTGTTCTTTAATTACTTTTTTTTAATTAGTCTATGCATGTGGTTATCTTGTATGACTCTGGTGGTTGACTGGACTGGTTGTCTTATGAAATTACCTTTTTTCCAGCTTGTGTTTGCGGTGATTTTTATCCTTTCTCAAGTGGAAATCAAATCATATTGGGTCAGCCTGCTGTAGCCTTGATATTTTAGGTTCAGAATAATTGTACTTTTGTTGTTTACTTGTGATGGATTTTCCTCTTTCTTGGTCATTTCCCCTTTCCTGTTTTGGCTATTGGATTTGGAAGAGGTTTTACAAATTAGGACACCTGCTGATAGTCACATTGAAACTCCATATTAGGTCAAGTTCTTATCTTCTGAGGACCCTAGTTGAAAATCTTGGATTTTTATCTTCAAAATTTGAGATTTAAGCTTATCTTTATATTCCATCTGTTGACAGGAGCTTGGTTTCTTGGAGAAACAGTGAGGTAGAATTGATCTTCAGCCATTTTCTGGCAAGTAGAAATGGAGGCCAGAGTGAAGAGGAGAGCATTACTCTTGTTGGTTTTATGTATATGGATGCCTATGGCAGTTCTTGGTGGGACTAGGAATTCCACTGCCTCTTCCTCTTCACCTTCTTCCTTGTTTAGTAGGCCAAGAGTGGTGAATATTGGAGCTTTATTCACAGTTAATTCAGTCATTGGTAGTTCTATAATGCCAGCCATTCTAGCTGCAGTCGATGATGTTAATGATGATTCTACGGTGCTCAGTGGGACCAGATTGAACGTCGTAATGCAGGATACAAATTGCAGCGGATTCATTGGCACTGTTGATGGTAAAAGCTTTTGTCCACCATAATATTCTTGTTTGTATTAAAGCAAATTAAGTCTCTTATTTTAACTACATTCTTAGCAGTATTAGCATCTTTTAATTTGCTACATGATATCTTATGACCAATTTCTTTAACTGCAGTAGTATCCATAATTGTGCTGTTCCCCCTCATAAATTTTAGAATAGGATGTACTCATTCAATCCCATTCTCTTGCTTGATTAAATTGAAGGGGATGATGGTTTTTTCTTTCCTTCTACTTCCTTAATTTAAAACTTTCTGGTCCTGGTGGCACCCGAGAGAAGGGTGAAATCGAGTATTTCGAGAGTTTTTGGTGAAGTGTAAACTATCAAGAATGGATTTAGACTAGAAATGGACCATGAGGCAGTACTTCCACTGTTAGGAAATGCAGAAACAAGTTTTGTTTATGGACTGTTTCTGAATTTTGGAATAGTTCAATGTCTTAATAAAAGATTGTTATAGACAAGAACATTGGTTAAAAGCATAACAGATGCTAGTGTTCCTGTCACATTTAAGTTATTTACCTTACCTGTATTGCTTTCTTTCCTATATCCCTCTTAATATTTGACAGGCATCCTTGATTTGCAGCTTTGCAGCTGATGGAGAAAAAAGTGGTTGCTGCAGTGGGTCCGCAGTCCTCAGGAATAGCACATGTCATTTCTCATGTCGTGAATGAACTTCGTGTCCCGCTTTTGTCTTTTGCGACTGATCCTACTCTTTCCTCTCTGCAGTACCCATATTTCCTTAGAACTGTCACAAATGATTACTTCCAGATGTATGCTATAGCTGATTTGGTTGATTATTACGGGTGGAAGGAGGTTATAGCCATATTTGTCGATGATGATAATGGTAGAAATGGGATATCTGTGTTGGGTGATGCGCTTGCAAAGAAGCGGGCGAAGATCTCTTATAAAGCAGCCTTAACTCCTGGAGCAAGTAGGAGTGAGATCGATGACTTGTTAGCCAGCGTAAACCTTATGGAGGCACGAGTTTATATTGTTCATGTAAATCCTGATACTGGACTATCATTTTTCTCTAAGGCAAAGAATCTGGGTATGATGAGCACTGGCTATGTTTGGATTGCTACTGATTGGCTTCCATCTGTTTTGGATTCATCAGATATAGTTAGTGCAGATACTATGGACCTAATACAGGGGGTTGTGGCGCTTCGCCATCACACTCCGGATTCTAATCAGAAAAAGACATTTGCATCTCGATGGAAAAATTTTAAGGGTGTAAAGACTTCAAATTTTAATTCTTATGCATTCTATGCTTATGATACAGTTTGGTTGGTTGCCCGTGCTCTTGACCTTTTCTTCAATGATGGCGGAAATGTCACCTTTTCTGATGACCCCAGTTTGCTTGGCACTAATGGAAGTACACTGAATTTGTCGTCCCTCCGAGTTTTCGACCAAGGGCACAAGTTACTTGAGATACTTACTGGCCTGAACTTCACTGGTCTAACTGGTCAGATTCAGTTTGATTCTCAGAAGAATTTGATTCATTCAGCATATGATGTTCTTAATATAGGTGGCACTGGATTACGCACGATAGGTTACTGGTCAAACTATTCTGGTCTCTCTGTTATAACTCCAGAGGTTTTATACACAATGCCTGCAAATACTTCAACAAGTAACCAACATCTATATAATGCTATATGGCCAGGAGAAACTATAAAACTACCTCGAGGATGGGTGTTCCCAAATAATGGGAAACCCCTGCGTATTGCCGTTCCTTTCCGTGTTACATTTGAAGAGTTTGTGAATAAAGACAAAGGACCTTCTGGAGTGAAAGGATATTGCATTGATGTGTTTGAGGCTGCAATAGACTTGTTGGCTTACCCTGTCCCTCATGTCTACATTTTATATGGAGATGGAAAAAGAAACCCCTCATTCAACAACATAGTGTATGATGTTGCACAAAATGTGAGTACTTGAATTTGCAGTCTACTATTTATGTCACAAATTATCTTGCCAGTCTGACTGTATCTACTCAGATTCAATATCTATGTATCAAAATTTGCTGCAATCGAATCACTAGCTAATTTTGAAATTAAAATGGTTGCTATTTCACATACATGAAATGTGATATAGACGGTAAACGTGCCTATTAAAAGGATCATAGTTTTAGAGAGAGGGTAAGTCAATATGCATGACCAAGAGGGCAAGAAGTGGATTTTATACTAATATGAATTTTCAAAGAGTTAGTTATGAATAATATATAAATGTTTGGTACAGTCTGATATTAATTAATGTGTTTGTAAATGTTGCTAACATGATATAACACAGTAAGATCAAGAAACAAGTTATTGAACTGAATTGGTTGTTCAGGCGCATGGTGAATATGGTACATTCAATTATTGAGTAAACTCATTTAATAAACTTCTTAAATATGGACTCAGAGACATGTCCTCGAAAATTTACTTGTTTCTGCATTTATTACCAATGTAATATCCTCTCTCCTTCTTCAAGTAAGAATGGTTCTGTCCTACTCTTCTAGAGCACTTATCAGGATTATGGTTCTGTATGACATAATACATAATTATTGAGAACTTTTCTAGAGCACTTATCAGGATTCACTTTGCTTGTTAGAAATATGATGCAGTTGTTGGGGATATTTCAATTACGACAAATCGGACAAGGATTGTGGACTTCACACAACCTTACATGGAATCTGGGCTTGTTGTGGTTACTCCTGTCAAAGAGATCAAATCCAGTCCATGGGCTTTCCTTAGGCCATTTACATTTCAAATGTGGTGTGTAACTGGGGCATTCTTCCTCTTTGTTGGCTTTGTTGTTTGGATTCTTGAGCATCGGTTGAATCCTGAATTCCGTGGTCCACCGAGGCAACAACTCGTTACAGTCTTCTGGTTAGCACTTCTTTCTGCTAAAAGCCCTCTTTAAACGAATATCAGTATGCTGTTTAAGTTAAAAGTTTATCTTTTTTGGATGTTCTAGTATGAAGCTAATTATAAAAGCATCAACGTGCGTGAAAACTAGTTGCGTTGTATTTCCTCTACTATGAAATACAAGTCCGTACGTATATATTAACACTGGTACTAAGATCCATTTTCTCTTTCAGGTTTAGTTTCTCAACCATGTTTTTCGCACACAGTAAGTAGATCCTCCTTGAGCTTTTCTAGCAAGTTGCTATTATGATAGTTACTTCCTTTCCATGGCTGACACTCTCCGTTGTGAATGAATACAGGAGAGAACACATTGAGCACCTTGGGACGCTTAGTGCTGATATTCTGGCTCTTTGTGGTTTTGATTATCAATTCGAGCTATACAGCTAGCTTGACATCTATCCTTACAGTACAGCAGCTCTCTTCGGGAATTAAAGGAATTGACAGTTTAATCTCAAGATCTGATCCTATAGGAGTCCAGGATGGGTCATTTGCATACAATTATCTCATCGAAGAGCTACGTGTTTCAGAGTCGCGGCTCCGAATAATAAAAAGCGAAGATGAATATGTCAGTTTCCTCCAGAAAGGTCCACAAGGTGGTGGTGTTGCTGCCATTGTTGACGAGCTCCCTTATGTTGAGCTGTTTTTGTCCAATAACAAATGCATATTCAGGACTGTGGGGCAGGAGTTCACAAAGAGCGGATGGGGCTTCGTAAGTAATTCCTTTGCCTTGCCATAACGAGTAGAGCTGACAATTTGCCACAAAACTGTAAATATAACTTCAAATGAAAAAAGAAAGAAAAAGAAACTACAAATATTATGTCTATCTCCTAGTGATACTATGCTAGAAATGGTATACAGGCAACCCTGCCTTTTGTGAAGACTGATCTTAACTTTCCTTGGTCAGGCATTTCAAAGGGACTCCCCGCTGGCTGTTGATTTGTCAACAGCGATCCTTCAACTGTCAGAAAATGGTGAACTACAAAGGATCCATGACAAATGGCTATCTAAAAATGGATGCTCTTCACAAAACAACCAAGTCGATGACACTCGACTTTCTCTCAAGAGCTTCTGGGGCCTGTATGTGATATGTGGTGTTGCTTGTGCCATTGCACTTATGGTGTTTTTCTGCAGGGTTTACTGTCAATTCCTCAGGTATGCCCCCGAGACAGAGGAGCCGGAGATCAGCGAACCTGAATCTGCAAGGTCAAGTAGGCATTCCCTCCGCTCACGTAGCTTCAAGGACTTGATTGAAGTTTTTGATAAAAGAGAAACCGAGCTTAAAGAAATACTCAAGCGTAAGAACAGTGACAACAAGAAACAGATAAGTCACAGCTCGGATGTGCAACTGAGCTCTCCTGCTTGATTTGTTCTTTTGTTCAATGCATCTGCTCATATGTATATGACATACAATTCCTTGCCTTGGTAACCTCTTTTAGTCATGCAAAAGGCTACGTGGTAGAGTAGAATGAAAATGTCTTTATATGCTAATTGGAAAAGATCACATAGATGGAAAAACATGGATAGATTATTTATAAATAGGGGGGCATTAGTATTTAAGTTTAATCAATTAGCTTCAATAAACTTCCATTTCTCTTTTTCCTTGTGTCACCTTATTTGTGGAAAGAGAATGATGTGGTCATCTTTGTTCACCCGAAGTTAGATTTGCAAAAATAATAGCCGTTGAAAGGTTGACCTATGGGATTTGTTTTCCACCCGATGTCCGGTATCTGCATTGGAGCCTGATTATATACGGATTCGAGCTGCATAGGGCCCCATTCTGAGGGAAGCGCTCCCTACCAAGGATTTTCCCATCCTCAGGGCTCGAACCCGAGACCTCTGGTTAAAGGAATAGTAGTCTCATCTACTACACACCCTATCCTTTGGTGGTCTCTCATCTGAATATCACACTCATTGAGCTATGCTCTTTTAAGTTCTAACCAGTATTCATTGCGCAATCCCCTTTTAAATTCTAACAAATACAAACGGAAATGCTTATATATGTATCAAAATTGTTGACTTGGTCTAAAAATGTCAGACAAATGATATGAAGAGACTTTTCATCTTTGACCCTAAATTGCCACTTCCAGAAATAGAAAGAGATTTGAGTTCTGTTTCAAAATGATACTTATTTTGGAGTAAATATGAAAGATTAGAAAGTTACTTAATTAAGATGGACCGGAGGGAATAGATATTAATTAACTAAAATATCTCATGGAAGCATTCCTTTATTTGTTCGCAATGACTAAATAGATTTAATTTATACACATTAAAAGTATAATTATGATAAGTTATTAATCAATACTATTAAATAGATTTACTTGCAGATGTCTTGTAAATGACTAGATTGTGGGTATAGGTACATGAACATATTTAAAATAATGGTGAAAGGTTAAATATATCTCTCTACTATTCGAAAATGATCAATTTTATCCTCTATTATACTATCGGTCTAATAATGCTCCTAGCGTTACAAAAATGGATCAAAATTGCCCTTTGACCGTTAATTCCCTCTACCATGGCAATTATCATAAGAACTTCCTATTCTATTTATAATAAACAATGGAAATAAGAAGCAAGAATTCTTCAAAATTGAAGTACAAGATTTTTTATTACTATCTCTGCAACACCGTCTGACATTTGGGATAATTCAACGTCTGCCTTCCCACATCCCAGTTTTGTTAGTTATAGTTAATTCGAAATATAATTTGATTCAAGTTTTGATTTTGAAGAGATAAGGAAATACAATTCACTGTAAATGAATTCCTACTATTAATAAGAGGGAGGTTGAGGAGCTTAGGGTCGTCCTGGTTGTTTGTAAATAAAATGAAGTTTAAGGATTTTTACATGCCCACGTACGATGTCAGGCAACGTGCAATTAATTTCTTAAGAAAAAATGTGTAAGAACATATTTAACTGACATATAGTATATATTTTGAGTGGACAATTATATTTATTGCCTCGCATAGGAATCAGAATAGGTCCATATTCCAATTACTATCAAATTATTTCAAATTCCCTGATTAAATATAATATACTCTATTAAAGCTAACACATGATACTTTAAATAATACATAGCAATTAGTAGGAGTAACTTAAATGAAATACTTGGATATAGTATTATATCTATTGTATGTGTTAAAAATAGATTAAATTCTTATTTACTCATGATTGTTTAATTGAGAAAGCATCCAAAATAAATTAAAATTTGCTGACTTACAAATAATTTTCAACTTATAAAAGTACTAGGTGAAAAAACATGGCGAGTCTGCTTTAAATTTTTTTAAGAAAGCTTTCTAAACTGCTTCTTAAATTAAATTGCCTAACATATAGTTACAATTTCGAAGCATAACAAACTTTATAAAAAAAAAAATACATGTCAAACTATCTTTTAATTTTTAAAATGTTAAGAAAACTTTTTAATTTCCAGGAGTACTTTTTATAGTGAAAAACGCTTGGCAACAGGGGCGTACACAGAATATTTTGTAAGCGGTATCGATATTTAAAAAAGTGAATAAATGAATGATCATTATATTATTATATTAAAAAATATAGCACAGAGGGATAAATAGTTTTTAAAAATTAGGATTTCGAGTATGCTGAAATAATTCTTTTCCAGAATGAACAATGGACCTCAGAATTTATTGTTTATCTTTGGCTTACATATTAATCCTGGTCCGTCTGATTTTACTTTACTGCCTAACATCAAATTTTTCACAAAAAAAAGTTTTAAAAACTTAAAAGCATGCACATTCTATATAGAATTGAGTATCGATCCCCTAACCTCTCCTAAAGGAAAGAAGACCTTAACTAGTGAACTAAGCACGGACGTCTGTTCAGCAACGTCATTTTAATATATATATTCAAATAATATATTCTTACATGTAATTTATATGTATATTTAATAAAATATTCCGGCGAAGCGGTGTCGGATGAGACCGCTTCACACTAGGTAGATCCGCTCCTGCTTGGCAAAGACATGAAAATAACTGGTTTAACGTGTTGTATTGGAGAGGCTGCTTTTTTAATGGAGCAATTTCCAGCATAAATTGTAGAAGTACAAGCAATTTGGAATCAAGTAATAAGGGATGTATTTTGAGCTTGTGGCTTATCGGCCTGAAATTTCCATAATATTTAATAGTGAAATATTTTATACAAAAAGCTCACTCATGTAATCACATGTGTCAATACTAATCATAACCAAAATGTATAAGCTCCCCAAAATGAAAATATGACAGCTGAAAAAAGTTTAATTATGAGGTACAATCACATAATATTTAATTATATACTCTGGTGATGATTTGAATCATTAAGGTTACGACTCCTCTTGTGATGTGATTTGAATATGCATCAAAACTTCCAATTTCAGAATAATAATATGCAAATTCGACCGCTTAAACCCCAACTTTTTTTTTAAACATCATCTAACCCTCCAGGAAAGATTGCAACAATCAATTTTGTCATTTTATACTTCTGCCCAGTTTGACTAAAGCTAATGCCTTACACAACCAATAATTTTAATTTGTACTCAAATTTTACCATTGTTCGTTATTTAGTGGTGTAACTGAGCAACTTTCAATTTATACAGATAAGTATCACAATATAGGAACAAGCACATAGTGGAATAACTTATTCAGGCAAAATGATATAACACCTTATGGCCATTTTTTAAAACTAAATAGAGAACATACAAATCTTGATAAAGAACCTATTTTGAAACTTTAATAAAGAGCAGAAATATTTTGGTAAAAGATCTATCCCTTTGCACACATGCCTTATTTTTCAGATTCCAAAATCAATCACAATGTTTTGGGCACAAACATAAAAAATAGTGGACCTACAATTTATCAAATTTAAATATTTTCTACCTAGCAGCGATTCCAAAAATCCAAAAAAATAAAACTTACCTTATAACAATACAACCAAGCACATAAAGTGAGCAGCAAGAGAGAAGACAGAAGACTGGAAGCGACAAAAAGAAAACTAAAAGAGGAGTTGAACAATTATGAGAATCTGGCGGAACACGTATGCCCCGTTTTGGAGAGTCCATAATCAATTGTAATTTTTTGCGGACAAACACATAATATAGTGGACCAACAATTACCCAATTTAGATAATTTTTACGCAGCAACAATTTTAAAAATTAGAAAAATGAGAAAGCAAAACTCATATTATAACTATACAACCAAGCACATAAATTAAGTAGGCAAGAGATAAGACACTGGAAGGGATAAAGAAGACTGGAAGGGATAAAGAAAACTGGAAGACGAGTTGAACAATTATGAGAATACGGAGGAAGAAGCTAAAAAGTAAAGATAAAGAAAATACATATAATTTGCATTACTATCATACTATTGATATAAACGATATAAGTTTAACCTTATTGTGTTGGACCCGGGCTCAGCACGGGCTCACAACCACTAGTGAGTTTAAAATGTTGGGAAAGCAGAGTATGGCGGGAGAGGAGGGGATAAAATTGAGTTGGGTGATGTGACAATCCAAAGGGCGTCATTACCTATTTTAAATAAATTCTGTGCTTCCGAGGCCTTGAAAACGTTATTTAGAGTCGCCTCGATTTGTGTGCGCAGTCCGGGCATATAGCCGGAAAGCTTAAATGTGAAATTCAATGAAACAATACTAAATTTTGGTGTTAAAATAAATAAATTTAACTTCGGTAAATATTTTGGGCAAACGGACCCGGACCCATGATTGGACGGTCCCTGAGGGTCCGTAGGAAATTATAGGACTCGGGCGTATGCCCGAAATCTAATTCTGAGATCCCGAGACCGAGAAATAAATTTTTAAAGGAAATTATTTTTCTGAAATTGTTAAGGAAAATTATAATGAAAACATATTAGAACGTGTTAGTATCGGGCCCATAGTTTGGTTCCGGCGCCCGGTACAGGTCTTATATGTGCTTTAATTTATTTCTATAAAATTTGGTTGGAAACAGACGTAATTTGAAGTGATCCGGAACCTAAGTGGGAATTTGATGTTTAAAGGAAATTTTGGAAATTTCATTGATCTTGAGGTTTAATTCGATGTTCATGATGTTATTTTGGGGATTTGATTACACGAATATGATCGTAAGATATTTTTGAGGTTGTGTGTATACTTGGATTAGAGTTTTGAGGGCTCAGGTGAGTTTCGAGTAGGTTCCGGGATGCCTTAGGCTTAAAAAGATCAGATATTGCAGGTTCAGGAAAATATTGCAGGTCTTTGAACCCTCTTGCACGGTCTGCTAGAAATCGCGTGCGGTCGCGGTCGCCTTTGAGCGGTCCGCGATGGATGCTGTGCGGCCGCAGTCGGCTTTGTGCCGTCCGCACGGGGCTATGATTTGCAGGTCTTGAGGGAAACCTGTGCGGCCGCAGTCCTTTTTGTGCGATCCGCACAGGGAGTTTCAGAGGGGTATAAATACAAAAAAAAATTAGTTATTTTTCACTTTTCAAAACCCCAAAAACATAAGAGACGATTTTCCAAAATACCTTTCTTCTCCAAAAACTATTGGTAAGTGATTTCTAACTCATTTTTTCATACCTTAAAATCCTTTAACATGATTTCAACTCCAAATCAAAGATTTTCATGGGAAAATTGGGTGCTTTGGGTAGAACCTAGGTTTTTAAAATTTGGGGAGTTGGACCTCAATTTGAGGTCCGATTTTAAAACAAAACATATATTTGGATTCGTGGGCAGCATGACCGTGAGTCTTTAAATTGTGAATGTCTTGATTTCGTTGTATTTCTCTTGCCTTGGTGATGATTCCTATTTGTTGAGAAAAGTTTGTGAAAGGAAATTGTGACCTATGAACAACGAGGAGCATTGACTCAAGTTACATTACAATTGTGGACGTATATGAAATGGTTGAACCCTTTGGGGCATTGGCTCAAGTGGTAAAGTGAGAAAAGGAATAAAAGTGAAAGAAAGAGAAAGAGTATTTAAAATGTTGCCTTGCCGGGATATTATTTTTTATTGATTATTTTCCCTTGCCCGGGACGTTGAAATTATTGATGTTGTACCCTTGCCGAGATTTAATTATTTTAATTGTGTTCCCTTGCCGGGATTTCTATTATTATTTTGTTTTTTTATTCCCTTGCCCTTGTTTGTGATTGTTATTTAGGTGAGGAAGAGTGTTAAAGCACGAAGGGTGATTCCGTGCATTATTTGTTTATTGTGAAGAAAAAGTGTAAAATGTGTAGGGTGATACCGTGCATTATTTCTTACTGTGAGGAAATAGAGTAAAGCACGAAGGGTGATGTCGTGCCGCACGATGTGTCATTATATGCCATTTCTATTGATTATATGTGAGGAAAGAGAGTAAAAGCACAAAAAATGATGCCATACAGATTATTATTATATCATTCCTTGGTGAGGAAGAGAGTAAAAGCAGGAAGGGTGATGCCATGCATATTTTTTTATCATTATTTGCTTGGTAAGGATGAGAGTAAAAGCACGAAGGGTCATGTCGTGCACTTACTGATTTCTGATTCTTTATTGATGTCTAGCTATGCTGCTTTCTTCGTTATTTGATGATCTTTATTCGGAGTTGTTATTTTTCCCCACAGCATGCTCCCCCTCTCATATTGACTGGTTAATCTTTGCATCTCGATTCCGCTATATATGTATATATATAACTGCACAGGTATATGTGGTAGTCCGGTCTAGCCTCGTCACTACTTCGTTGGGGTTAGGTTAGGCACTTACCAGCATATGGGATTGGTTATGCTGATACTACACTCTATGCTCTTTTGCATAGATCCAGGCATTGGACAACAGCAATAGCGTGGGAGTTGGTCTTCAGTCCAGCGAGACACCGAGGTATCCTTGCAGGCGTCCGCATGCCCGACGTCTCCTCTATCTTTTATTTTAGTCTGTTATCTCATTTATTCGAGAAAAACAGTTTGCACTTTCTTTCAAACGGTTGTATTTAGTACTTTTAGTGGTTCGTGAGTATGTGACACCAGGTGCTGGGTAGAGATTCGTATTGATTTTCTAGACGTTGATTCTATATTTAGTTAAGACTTCCGTTTGTTTACTTTATTCCGTTGTTTTCATTATATTACCGCTAATTGTTAAAAGAAGTAAATCAGTTAATGAAAAAGGTAGTTAAGGGTTGGCTTGCCTAGCTCTCATTAGTAGGCGCTATCACGACCCTTGAGGGTGAGAAATTCGGGTCGTGGCAAGTTGGTATCAGAGCTCTAGGTTACATAGGTCTCACAAATCACGGACAAGCTTAGTAGATTCTGAGGGATCGGTACGAAGACGTCAGTATTTATGCCCAGAGGCTACCGAGTTAGAAAAGTTTCACATTTGTTCTTTCTTGTCGTGCGGTTTGGTTTTTCAACGCTAATTGAATTTCTACTTTGTTCTTTCGCAGATGGAGAGAACACGCGCTTCCTCATCTTCTGATCAGTAGTTCGAGCCCCAAGCAGCTCCCGATAGGGGCATAGGGCGAGGCTGAGGCCGTGCTAGAGGCCGAGGTAGGGGCAGAGCTCAACCCCGAGCAGCAGCACTAGTGGCGGAGCCTCAGGTTGACTTTGATGAGGAGGTTCCGGCCCCAACCCCAGTAGTTCTGGTGGACCCAGCTTAGGTCCCAAAGGGATTTATTGCTACCCAGGTCCTTCAGGACGCTCTGGTCCGATTGGTGGGTCTCATGGAGAGTGTTACCCGAGCAGGTTTGCTCCCTGTAGTACCAGCCGTCTCTCAGGCTGGAAGAGGGGCCCAGACTCCTGCTACTTCAACTCCGGAGCAGATAGCTTCTCAGATTCAGACTCCAACTGTTCAGCCAGTTGGAGCAGCTCAGCCGGGTGTGGTAGCCTAAGCCGGTGATGGGGCAGCTATGTCTGCCGATACTTTGTGGAGATTGGATAGGTTCACCAAGCTTTTCACTACTACCTTCAGCGGTGCATCTACCGAGGATCCTCAGGATTATTTGGACAGCTGCCATGAGGTTCTTCGGAACATGGGTATTACTGATACCAATGGGGTTGATTTTGCTACATTTCAATTTTCTGGATCCGCCAAGACTTCGTAGAGGGATTATTGTTTAGCTAGACTAGCAGGATCTCCAGCCTTGACTTGGGAGTAGTTCACGTATGTATTTCTGAAGAGGTTTCTCCCTATTACACAGCGAGAGGCCTATCGAAGGTAGTTCGAGCGTCTCCATCAGGGATCCATAAAAGTCACCCAGTACGAGACCAAGTTTATTGAGTTGGCCCGCCATGTTATTGTTATACTTCCCACTGAGAGGGAGAGAGTGAGATGGTTTATTGATGGACTCATTCAACCTATTCGTCTCTAGATGGCTAGAGAGGCTGGGAGCGAGATATCCTCTCAGGAGGCGGCCAATGTGGCCTGGAGGATTGAGATGGTATTGTCACAGGGGGTGGTCATAGAGCAGAGAAGAGACCCCGTCAGTCAGTCCGATTCAGTGGTGCTTTGTTTGGAGGTAGAGATTCGTATGATAAGGGTCAACCTTCTAAGCCCTTTCAGTCAGCCCTCCAGGTTTCTCAGGGTGACCCAGGTGGTCGTGGTTCTCACGCACACTATTCTGTTTAGCAGCCATTCAGTGCACCACCAGCTCCTGTTGGTGCACCGCCACTTTAGAGTTTCCGCGGTGGTCATTCAGGTCAACAAGGCCAGTAGACTCAGCAGCCGAGGACTTGTTACACTTGTGGTAACAAGGGTCATATTTCCAGATTTTGCCTTCGAGCACCGAGCAGTTCTTAGCACTAGGATTCTCGTGCCATGGTTCAGGCACCAGGTGTTCCATAGCCCGCCCAGCTAGCTAGAGGTGGGGGTAGAGGTGCCAGAGGTGGAGGTAGAGGTCATAGAAGTGAAGCTCAGGCCGCCAGAGGTGGAGACCAACCAATATCCCCGATGTTATGCTCTTCAGGCTAAGCCCGAGGTAGAGGCTTCAGATGCGGTTATTAGAGGTGCAGTTCTGGTTTGTGATATAGATGCTTCAGTGTTGTTTGATCCGGGGTATATGTATTCGTATGTGTCATCTTATTTTGCCCCGTATTTGGTCATGCCTAGTAATGCATGGGTATCCCTATTTATGTGTCTACACCGGTGGGTGATTCTATCGTGGTCGATTGAGTCCATCATTCTTGTGATATGGTGATTGGGGGTCTGGAGACTTATGTAGATTTGTTGCTTTTAGATATGGTCGACTTTGATATCATATCGGGGATGGACAGGTTATTACCCTATCACTCTATCTTGGACTGCCATGCCAAGACTGTGACCTTAGCTTTACCATGTATGCCTCGTTTAGAGTGGAGAGGGACTCATAGTCATTCTACCCGCAATGTTATATCGTATGTGAAGGCTCGGCGTATGGTCGAGAAGGGGTGTTTGGCCTATTTAGCCTATGCTCGGGATTCCAGTGCTGAGGGTCTCTCTATCGATTTTGTGCTCGTTATTTGTGAATTCCATGATGTTTTGACTTCAGGCTTGCTGGGTATGCCACCCAATAGGGATATTGATTTTTGCATTGATCTGGTACTGGGCACTCAGCCCATTTCTATCCCACCATATCATATGGCCCCGCCGGAATTGAAAGAGTTAAAGGAACAGTTGCAGGATTTACTTGAGAAGGGTTTCATTAGACCCAGTGTCTCACCTTGAAGTGAGCCGATGTTATTTGTCAAGAAGAAGGATGGGTCAATGAGAATATATATTGATTAGCAGCAATTGAACAAGGTAACGATCAAGAATAAGTATCCACTATCGAGGATTAATGATTTGTTTGACCAGCTTTAGGGTTCCAAGGTATTTTCCAAGATTGACTTGCGATCTGGCCACCATCTGTTGAGGATTAGGGCATCTGATGTCCCTAAGACAACTCTCCGCACTCAATATGAGCATTGTGAGTTCTTGGTTATGTCATTCGGGTTGAAAAATGCCCCAGCAGCTTTTATGGACTTGATGAACCAAGTGTTCAGGCCTTATTTGGACTCGTTCGTGATAGTTTTCATTGATGATATATTGATATGTTTCCGCAACCAGTAGAAGCACGAGCAGCACCTTAGAGTGGTTCTTCAGACTCTGAGGGATAGTCAGTTATATGCAAAATTCTCAAAGTATGAGTTCTGGTTGAGTTCAGTTGCATTTCTGGGTCATGTTGTGTTAGCAAAGGGTATTCAGGTTGATCCGAAGAAGATTGAGGCAGTCAAGGACTGTCCTAGATCAGCATCAACTACAGAGATTTGGAGTCTCTTGGGATTGGCATGCTACCATCGTCGGTTCGTGGAGGGGTTTTTATCTATTGCAGCCGCGATGTCCAGATTGATCCAGAAGGGTGCCCAATTCAGATGGTCGGAGGAGTGTGAGGCGAGCTTTTAGAAGCTCAATATAGATTTCACTATGACACCGGTGTTGTATTTTCCCACAGGTTTAGTGCCTTATACAGTCTATTGTGATGCTTCCCGTGTTGGGCTTGGAGCAGTGTTGATGCAGGATGGAAAATTCATTACCTATGCTTCGAGGCAGTTGAAGATTCATGAGAAGAACTATCCGGTTCATGATTTGGAGTTGGCAGCCATAGTTCACGCATTGAAGATTTGGAGGTATTATTTGTATGGCGTGGCATTCAAAGTGTTCACGGATCATAAGAGTCTTCAGTACTTGTTCAATCAAAAGGAGCTGAATTTGAGACAGAAAAGGTGGTTGGAGTTGATGAAGGATTATGATATCACCATTCTATATCATCCGGGGAAGGCCAATGTGATGGCCGATACATTGATTAGGAAGTTAGCCAGTATGGGCAGTCTTGATTATATTTCGGTCGGTGAGAGGTCGCTTTCTTTGGATGTTCATGCTTCAGCCAATCAGTTCGTGAGACTGGATGTTTCTGAGCCTAGTCGAGTGTTAGCTTGCAAAATGGCTCGTTCTTCATTATTGGAGCGTATCCGTGAGCGGCAGTATGATGATCCCCATTTGTGTGTCCTTAGAGACACGGTGCAGCGCGGAGGTGCCAGGCATGTTACCTTAGATGATGATGGAGTTTTGAGATTGCATGGTCAAGTATGTGTGCCTAACGTGGATGGGCTCCAAGAGTTGATTTTGGAGGAGGCCCATAGCTCCCGGTACTCTATTCATTCGAGCACCGCGAAGATGTATCAGGATTTGCAGCAGCATTATTGGTGGCGTAGAATGAAAAAAGATATCATGGCATATGTGGCTCGTTATTTGAATTGTCAGTAGGTTAAGTATGAGCATTAGAGGCCTGGTGGTTTATTTTAGAGGATTGATATTCCCGAGTGGATGTGGGAGAGGATTACTATGGATTTGGTTATTGGACTCCCGCTGACTCGAAAGAAGTTCGATGTGATATGGGTCATTGTTGATAGGCTGACCAAGTCAGCATATTTCATTCCTGTGGTAGTCCCTTATTCTTCTGAGAGGTTGGTTGGGATCTATATTTGGGAGATTGTTCGCCTTCATGGTGTGCCCGTGTATATCATTTCGGACCGGGGTACGCAGTTTACCTCGCGCTTCTGGAGAGCAGTTCAGTAAGATTTGGGCACACGGGTCAAGTTGAGCACATCACTTCATCCCCAGACAGACGGTCAGTCCGAGCAGACTATTCAAATCTTAGAGGATATGCTCCGAGCTTGTGTTATTAACTTTGGAGGTTCGTGGGATCAGTTCCTGCCTTTAGCGGAGTTTGCCTACAACAACAGCTACTAGTCGAATATCTAGATGGCTCCTTATGAGGACTTATATGGTAGGCTATAAATCTTCGGTTGAATGGTTTGAGTGGGGAGAGGCTCGGTAGGTACAGATTTGGTTCAGAAGGCCTTAGACAAGGTCAGGATCATTCAGGATAGGCTTAGTTCAGCTCGGTCCAGACAAAAGAGCTACGCAGACCGCAAGGTTCGAGATGTGGCTTTTATGGTTGGTGAGTGGGTATTGCTCCGAGTGTCGCCTATGAAAGGCGTGATGAGATTTGGGAAGAAGGGCAAGCTTAGCCCTAGGTTCATTGGTCCGTTTGAGATTCTTGATCGAGTGGGAGAGGTGGATTATAGACTTGCCTTGCCGCCGAGCTTATCAGCCGTGCATCCAGTGTTTCATATGTCCATGCTTTTGAGGTATCACGGCGACCCATCCCACGTGTTAGATTTCTTCACTGTCCAATTGGATAAGGATTTGTCTTATGAGGAGAAGCCGGTGGCTATTCTAGACCGGCAGGTTCGTCAATTGAGGTCTAAGAGTTTCCCTTCTGTTCGTGTTCAGTGGAGAGCTCAGCCTCCTGAGGCATCGACCTGGGAGTCCGAGTCTGATATGCAGAGCCGTTATCCTCATCTTTTCCCTGACTTAGGTACTTCTTTCTTCTGTCCGTTCGAGGACGAACGATTGTTTGAGAGGTGGAGAATGTAGGGTCATCACCTGTTTGAAATGAATTCTGTGCTTTCGAGGCCTTGAAGACCTCATTTAGAGTCACCTCGATTTGTGTGCGCAGTCCGACGTGCAGCCGGAAAGCTTAAATGTGAAATTCTTTGAAACAATGCTAAATTTTGGTGTTAAAATGAATAAATTTGACTTCGGTCAATATTTTGGGCAAACAGATCCGGACCTGTGATTGGACGGTCCCGGAGGGTCCGTAGAAAAACATGGGACTCGGGCGTATGCCCTAAGTCAAATTTCGAGGTCCCGAGCCTGAGAAATGAATTTTGAAAGGAAATTATTTTTCTAAAATTGAAATGAAAACTGATTAGAATGTGTTAGTATCGGGCCCGTATTTTAGTTTCGGCGCCTGGTACTGGTCTTATATATGCTTTAAGTTATTTTTGTGAAATTTGGATGGAAACAGATGTCGTTTGACGTGATCCAGACCCTAAGCGAGAATTTGATGTTTAAAGGAGATTTTGGAAATTTCAATGATCTTGACGTTTATTTCGATGTTCATGTTGTTATATTGGTGATTTGATTACACAAATATGATCGTAATATATTTTTGAAGTTGTGTGCATACCTGGATTAGAGTTTTGAGGGCTCGGGTGAGTTCCGAGTAGGTTCCGGGATGCCTTAGGCTTAAAAAGATCAGATGTTGCAAGTTCAGGAAAATATTCCAGGTCATTGAACCCTCTTGCACGGTCCGCGAGAAATCGCGTGCGTCCGCAGTCGCCTTTGAGAGGTCAGCGGTGGATGCTGTGTGGCCGCGGTCGGCTTTGTGCGGTCCGCACGGGGCTATGATCTGCAGGTTTTGAGGGAGGCCTGTGTGGCCGCGGTCCTTTTTATGAGGTCCGCACAGGGAGTTTAAGAGGGGCATAAATACACAAAAATTTCAATTATTTAAACCTTTTCAAAACCCCAAAAACATAAGAGACGATTTTCCACACAACCTTTCTTCTCCAAAAAATATTGGTAAGCGATTTCTAACTCATTTTTTTCACACCTTAACATCCTCTAACATGATTTCAACTCTAAATCAAAGATTTTCATGGGGAAATTGGGTGCTTTGGGTAGAACCTAGGTTTTTAAAATTTGGGGAGTTGGACCTCAATTTGAGGTCCAATTTCAAAACAAATCATATATTTGGATTCGTGGGCGAATGGGTAATCAAATTTTTGGTCCGAACCTCGAGTTTCGACTACGTGGGCCAGAGGGCATTTTTTACCTTTTTGGGTAAAACTTTGGAAAAATCATTTTTATGGATTGAGCTTGATTCATTTAGCATGTATTAATGTAATTAAGTAACTTGTGACTAGATTCGAGCGGATTGGTGGTGGAATCAAGAGGTAAAGTTATAATTGAGGCTTGAGTTGTATTCAATGCATTGAGATAAGTGTTTGGTCTAACCCTAGCTTGAGGGACTAGGAGTTGAGTCTTATTTGCTAATTGCTTCTTGTTGAGTACGACGTATAGGCATGGTGATGAGTATCTATACGTTTGTGTCTAGCATGACCGTGAGTCTTTAAATTATGAATATCTTGATTTCGTTGTATTTCTCTTGCCTTGGTGATGATTCTTATTTGTTGAGAAAAGTTTTTGAAAGGAAATTGTGACCTATGAACAACGAGGAGCATTGGCTCAAGTTACATTACAATTGTGAACGTATATGAAATGGTTGAACCCTTTGGGGCATTGGCTCAAGTGGTAAAGTGAGATAAGGAATAAAAGTGAAATAAAGAGAAAGAGTATTTAAAATGTTCCCTTGCCGGGATATTTTTGTTTAATGATTATTTTCCCTTGCCCGGGACATTGAAATTATTGATGTTGTACCCTTATCGGGATTTAATTGTTTCAATTGTGTTCCCTTGCCGGGATTTCTATTATTATTTTTGTTTTTTTATTCCCTTGCCCTTGTTTGTGATTGTTGTTTGGGTGAGGAAGAGTGTTAAAGTACGAAGGGTGATGCCGTGCATTATTTGTTTATTGTGAGGAAAGAGTGTAAAGCACGAAGGGTGATGTCGTGCGTTGTTTGCTTATCGTGAGGAAAGAGATTAAAGCACGAAGGGTGATGTCGTGCCGCACGATGTGCCATTCCGTGCCATTTCTATTGATTATATGTGAGGAAAGAGATTAAAGCACGATGGGTGATGCCATGCAGATTATTATTATATCATTGCTTGGTGATGATGAGAGTAAAAGCACGAAGGGTGATGCCGTGCATATTTTTTTATCATTATTTGCTTGGTGAGTATGAGAGTAAAAGTACGAAGGGTGATGCCGTGCACTTATTGATTTCTGATTCTTTATTGATATCTAGTTATGCTGCTTTCTCCCCCTCTCATATTGACTGGTTAATCTCTGTATCTCGATTCCGCTGTATATGTATATATATAACTGTACAAGTATATATGGTAGTCCGGTCTAGCCTCATCACTACTTCGCCGGGATTAGGTTAGGCACTTACCAGCACATGAGATCGGTTGTGCTGATACTACACTCTATGTTATTTTGTACAGATCTAGGCATTGGACATCAGTAGTATCATGGGATTTGGTCTTCAGTCCAACGAGACACCGAGGTAGCCTTGCAGGCGTCCGCAGGCCTGACGTCTCCTCTATCTTATATTTTAGTCTGTTATCTCATTTATTCGAGACAAACAATTTATACTTTCTTTCAAATAGTTGTATTTAGTACTCGTAGAGGTTCGTGAGTATGTGACACCAGGTGCTAGGTAGAGATTCATATTGATTTTCTAGACGTTGATTCTATATTTAGTTAAGACTTCCGCTTGTTTACTTTATTCCATTGTTTTCATGATATTACTGCTAATTATTAAAAGAAGTAAATCAGTTAATGAAAAAGGTAGTTAAGGGTTGGCCCTCCTAGCTCTCATTAGTAGGTGCTATCACGACTCTTGAGGGTGTGAAATGCGGGTCGTGATAAGTTGGTATCAAAGCGCTAGGTTGCATAGGTCTCACAACTCACGGACAAGCTTAGTAGAGTCTGAGGGATCGGTACGTATACGTCTGTATTTATCCCCAGAGGCTACCGAGTTAGGAAAAGTTTCACATTTGTTCTTTCTCAACGCTAATTTAATTTCTACTCTGTTCTTTGGCAGAGGGCGAGAACACGCACTTCCTCATCTTCTGATCAGTAGTCCGAGCCTCAGGCATCTCCCGCTAGGCGCAGAGGGCGAGGCCGAGGTAGGGATAGAGCTCAGCCCCGAGCAGCAGCACTAGATGCGGAGCCTCAGGTTGACTTTGATGAGGCAGTTACGGCCCCAGCCCCAGTAGTTCCGATGGCCCTAGCTCAGGTCCCAGAGGGATTTATTGCTACCCCAGTTCTTCAGGATGCTCTGGTCCGATTGTTGGGTCTCATGGAGAGTGTTACCCGAGCAGGTTTGCTGCCTATAGCACCAACCATCACTCAGGCTGGAGGAGTGGCCGAGACTCCTGCTACTCGTACTACGGAGCAGATAGCTCCTCAGATTCAGACTCCAGCTGTTCAGCCAGTTGGAGCAGCTCAGCCGGGTGTGGTAGCCTAAGCCGGTGATGGGGCAGCTATGTCTGCCGATACTTTATGGAGATTGGATAGGTTCACTAAGCTTTTCACTACTACCTTCAGCGGTGCATCTACCGAGGATCCTCAGGATTATTTGGACAGCTGCCACGAGGTTCTTCGAAACATGGGTATTGTTGAGACCAATGGGGTTGATTTCTCTATATTTCAATTGTCTGGATCTGCCAAGACTTGGTTGAGGAATTATTGTTTAGCTAGACCAGCAGGATCTCCAGCCTTGACCTGGGAGCAGTTCACGCATGTATTTATGGAGAAGTTTCTCCTTATTACACAGCGAGAGGCCTATCGAAGGCAGTTCGAGCGTCTCCATCAGGGATCCATAACAATCACCCAGTACGAGACCAGTTTTATTGAGTTGGCCCGCCATGCTATTGTTATACTTCCCACTGAGAGGGAGAGAGTGAGATGGTTTATTGATGGACTCATTCAGCCTATTCGTCTCCAGATGGCTAGCGAGGCTAGGAGCGAGATATCCTTTTAGATGGTGGCCAATGTGGCTCGGAGGATTGAGATGGTATTGTCACAGGGGGGTGGTCATAGAGTAGAGAAGAGATCCCATCAGTCAGTCCGATTCAGTGGTGCTTTGTTTGGAGGCAGAGATTCGTATGATAAGGGTCAGCAACCTTGTAGGCCATTTCATTCAACGCTCCAGGTTTCTTAGGGTGCCCCAGGTGGCCGTGGTTCTCACACGCACTATTCGGATCAACAGCATTCAGTGCACCGCCAGCTCCAATCAGGGCACCGCCACTTTAGAGTTTTTGCGATGGTCATTAAAGTCGATAGGGCCAGCAGACTCAGCAGTCGAGGACTCGTTACACTTGTGGTAACACGTTTCATATTGCCAGATTTTCCTTCGAGCACCGAACAGTTCTGAGCAACAGGGTTCTCGTGCCATAGTTCAGGCACTAGGTGTTCCACAGCCAGCTAGAGCTGGGGGTATAGGTGCCAGAGGTAGAGGTAGAGGTCATAGAGGTAGAGCTTAGGCCACTAGAGGTGGAGGCCAGCCAGCAGCAAGCCGTCCTAGAGAGGTAGATCAAAGTGGTGGGACCTAGCCCCGATGTTATACTCTTCAGGCTAGACCCGGGACAGAGACTTCAGATGCGGTTATTACAGGTACGGTTCTGGTTTATGATAGAGTTTCTTCAGTGTTGTTTGATCCGGGGTCTACGTATTTGTATGTGTCATCTTATTTTGCCCCGTATTTGGTCATGCCTAATGATGAATTGGGTATTCCTGTTTATGTGCCTATGCGGTGGGTGATTCTATCGTTGTTGATCGAGTCCATTGTTCTTGTGTTGTGGTGATTGGGGTTTTGGAGACATGTGTAGATTTGTTGCTTTTAGATATGGTAGACTTTGATATCCTATTGGGGATGGACTGGTTATCACCCTATCACGCTATCTTGGACTGCCATGCCAAGACTGTGACCTTAGCTTTACCGGGTATGCCTCGTTTAGAGTAGAGAGAGACTCCTGGTCATTCTACCCGCAGTGTTATATCGTACATGAAGGCTCAGCGTATGGTCGAGAAGGGGTTTTTGACCTATTTAGCCTATGTTCGGGATTCTAGTGCTGAGGTTCCCTCTATCGATTTTGTGCCCGTTGTTTGTGAGTTCCCTGATGTTTTTACTTCAGGCCTGTCGGGTATGCCACCCAATAGGGATATTGATCTCTGCATTGATATGGTACTGGGCACGCAGCCCATTTCTATCCCACCATATCATATGGCCCCGCCGGAGTTGAAGGAGTTAAAGGAACAGTTGCAGGATTTGCTTGAGAAGGGTTTCATTAGACCCAGTGTCTCACCTTGGGGTGAGCCGGTGTTATTTGTCAAGAAGAAGGGTGGGTCAATGAGAATGTGTATTGATTACCGGCAATTGAACAAGGTAACGATCAAGAATAAGTATCCACTGCCGAGGATTGATGATTTGTTCGACCAGCTTTAGGGTGCCAAGGTATTTTCCAAGATTGACTTGCGATCTGGCTACCATCAGTTGAGGATTAGGGCATCCGATGTCCCTAAAATAGCTTTCCACACTCGGTATGGTCATTATGAGTTCTTGGTTATGTCATTCGGGTTGAAAAATGCCCCAGCAGCTTTTATGGACTTGATGAACCAAGTGTTCAGGCCTTATTTGGACTCGTTCGTGATAGTTTTCATTGATGATATATTGATATGTTTCCGCAACCAGGAGAAGCACGAGCAGCACCTTAGAGTGGTTCTTCAGACTCTGAGGGATAGTCAGTTATATGCAAAATTCTCAAAGTATGAGTTCTGGTTGAGTTCAGTTGCATTTCTGGGTCATGTTGTGTTAGCAAAGGGTATTCAGGTTGATCCGAAGAAGATTGAGGTAGTCAAGGACTGTCCTAGATCAGCATCAACTATAGAGATTTGGAGTCTCTTGGGATTGGCATGCTACCATTGTCGGTTCGTGGAGGGGTTTTTATCTATTGCAGCCGCGATGTCCAGATTGATCCAGAAGGGTGCCCAATTCAGATGGTCGGAGGAGTGTGAGGCGAGCTTTTAGAAGCTTAAGACAGCTCTGACTACGACACCGGTGTTGTTTTTCCCCATAGGTTTAGTGCTTTATACAGTCTATTGTGATGCTTCCTGTATTGGGCTTGGAGCAGTGTTGATGCAGGATGGCAAAGTCATTGCCTATGCTTCGAGGCAGTTGAAGAATAATGAGAAGAACTATCCATTTCATGATTTGGAGTTGGCAGCCATAGTTCACGCATTGAAGATTTGGAGGTATTATTTGTATGGCGTGGCATGCAAGGTGTTCACGGATCACAAGAGTCTTCAGTACTTGTTCAAGCAAAAGGAGTTGAATTTGAGACAGAGAAGCTGGTTGGAGTTGTTGAAGGATTATGATATCACCTTTCTATATCATCCAGGGAAGGCCAATGTGGTGGCCGATGCATTGAGTAGGAAGTCAGCCAGTATGGGCAGTCTTGCTTATATTCTGGTCGGTGAGAGGCCGCTTACTTTGGATGTTCATGCTTTAGCCAATCAGTTCATGAGACTGGACGTTTCTGAGCCCATTCAGGTGTTAGCTTAAACAGTCGCTCGTTCTCCATTATTGGAGCGTATATGTGAGCGGCAGTATAATGATCCCTATTTGTGTGTCCTTAGAGACACGGTGCAGCGCGGAGGTGCCATGCATGTTACCTTAGATGATGATGGAGTTTTGAGATTGCATGGTCGAGTATGTGTGCCTAACATGGATGGGCTCCAAGAGTTGATTATGGAAGAGGCCCATAGCTCCCAGTAATCTATTCATTTGGGCACCGCGAAGATGTATCATGATTTGCAGCAGCATTATTATTGGCATAGAATGAAGAAGGATATCGTGGCATATGTGGCTCGTTGTTTGAATTGTTAGTAGGTTAAGTACGAGCATTAGAGGCTTAGTGGTTTATTTTAGTGGATTGAGCTTCCTGAGTAGAAGTGAGAGCGGATTACTATGGATTTTGTTACTGGACTCCCGCTGACTCGGAAGAAGTGCGATGCGATATGGGTCATTGTTGATAGGCTGACCAAGTCAAAACATTTCATTCCTGTGGCAGTCTTTATTCTTCTGAGAGGTTGGCTGGGATCTATATTCGGGAGATTGTTCACCTTCATGGTGTGCTCGTGTCGATCATTTCGGACCGGGGTACGCAGTTTACCTCGCGCTTCTGGAGAGCAGTTCAGTAAGAGTTGGGCACACAGGTCGAGTTGACCATATTATTTCATCCCCGGACGGACGGTCAGTCCGCGCGGACTCTTCAGATCTTAGAGGATATGCTCTGAGATTGTGTTATTAACTTTTGAGGTTTGTGGGATCAGTTCCTGACTTTAGCGGAGTTTGCCTACAATAACAACTACCAGTCGAGCATCCAGATGGCTCCTTATGAGGCCTTATATGGTAGGTGGTGTCGGTCTTCAGTTGGATGGTTTGAGCCGGGCGAGGCTCGGTTGTTGGGTACGGATTTGGTTCAGGAAGCCTTGCACAAGGTCAGGATCATTCAGGATACGCTTTGTTCAGCTCAGTCTAGGCAAAAGAGCTATGCAGACCGCAAGGTTCGAGATGTGGATTTTATAGTTAGTGAGCGGGTATTGCTCTGAGTGTCGCCTATGAAAGGCGTGATGAGATTTGGGAAGAAGAGCAAGCTTAGCCCCAGGTTCATTGGTCCGTTTGAGATTCTTGATCGAGTGGAAGAGGTGGCTTATAGACTTTCCTTGCCGTCGATCATATCAGCCGTGCATCCAGTGTTTCATGTGTCCATGCTTCGGAGGTATCACGGCGACCCAGCCCACGTATTAGATTTCAGCACTGTCCAGTTGGACAAGGATCTATCTTATGAGGAGGAGCCGGTGGCTATTCTAGACCGGCAGGTTTGTCAGTTGAGGTCCAAGAGTTTCCCTTCTGTTCGTGTTCAGTGGAGAGGTCAGCCTCCTGAGGTATCGACCTGGGAGTCCGAGTCCAATATGCGGAGCCGTTATCCTCATTTTTTCCCCGACTCAGATACTTCTTTCTTCTGTTCGTTCGAGGATGAACGGTTGTTTGAGATATGGAGAATGTGATGACCCAAAGGGTGTCATCACCTATTTTAAATAAATTCTGTGCTTTTGAGGCCTTGAAAATCTCATTTAAAGTTGTCTCGATTTGTGTGCGCAGTCCGGCGCATAACCGAAAAGCTTAAATGTGAAATTATGTGAAAAAATGCTAAATTTTGGTGTTAAAATGAATAAATTTAACTTCGGTCAATATTTTGGGCAAACGGATCGGACCCGTGATTAGACAGTCCCACAGGGTCCGTCGGAAAATATGGGACTTGGGCGTATGCCCGAAAACGAATTCCGAGGTCCTGAGCCCGAGAAATAAATTTTTAAAGGAAATTGTTTTTCTAAAATTGTTAAGAAAAATGGAAATGAAAACTGATTACAACGTGTTAGTATCAGGCCCATATTTTGGTTTCGGTGCCCGGTACAGGTCTTATATATGCTTTAAGTTATTTTTGTAAAATTTGGATGGAAATGGATGTCGTTTGACCTCCTCCGGACCCTAAGCAGGAATTTGATATTTAAAGGAGATTTTGAAAATTTTATTGATCTTGAGGTTTAATTCAATATTGATGATGTTATTTTGGTGCTTTGATTACACGAATATGATCATAAGATATTTTTGAGGTTGTGTGTATACCTGGATTAGAGTTTTGAGGGCTCGGGTGAGTTTTGAGTAGGTTCCGGGACTCCTTAGGCTTAAAAAGATCAGATGTTGCAGGTTCAGGAAAATATTGCAGGTCTCTGAACCCTCTTGCGCGGTCCGAGAGAAATCGCGTACGGCCAGGGTCGCCTTTGAGCGGTCCACGGTGGATGCTGTGTGGCCGCGATCGGCTTTGTGCGATCCACACGGGGCTATGATATGCAGGTCTTCAGGGAGGCTTGTGCGGCCGCGATCCTTTTTGTGAGGTCCGCACAGGGAGTTTCAAAGGGATATAAATACACGGAAATTTCAGTTATTTTTTCACTTGTCAAAACCCCAAAAACATAAGAGGCGATTTTCCAAACAAACTTTCTTCTCCAAAAAAGATTGGTAAGTGATTTCTAACTCATTTTCTTCACACGTTAACATTTTTTAACATGATTTCAACTCCAAATCAAAATTTTCATGGGGAAATTGGGTGCTTTGGGTAGAACCTAGGTTTTTAAAATTAGGGGAGTTGGACCTCAATTTGAGGTCCGATTTCAAAACAAATCATATATTTGGGTTCGTGGGCGAATGAGTAATCGGATTTTTGGTCTGAACCTCGAGTTTCGACCACGTGGGCTCGGGGCATTTTTGACCTTTTTGGGTAAAGCTTTGGAAAAATTATTTTTATGTATTGGGCTTGATTCATTTAGCATGTATTAATGTAATTAAGTAATTTGTGACTAGATTCGAGCGAATTGGTGGTGGAATCGAGAGGTAAAGCTATAATTGAGGCTTGAGTTGTATTCAAGGCATTGAGGTAAGTGTTTGGTCTAACCCTAGCTTGAGGGACTAGGAGTTGAGTCTTATTTTCTAATTGCTTCTTGTTGAGTACGACGTATGGGCATGGTGACGAGTATTTATACGTTGGTGTCTAGCATGATCGTGAGTCTTTAAATTGTGAATATCTTGATTTCGTTGTATTTCTCTTGCCTTGGTGATGATTCCTATTTGTTGAGAAAAGTTTGTGAAAGGAAATTGTGACCTATGAACAACGAGGATCATTGGCTCAAGTTACATTACAATTGTGAACGCATATGAAATGGTTGAACCCTTTGGGGGCATTGGCCCAAGTGTAAAGTGAGATAAGGAATAAAAGTGAAAGAAAGAGAAAAAGTATTTAAAATGTTCCGTTGCGAGGATATTGTTATTTATTGATTATTTTCCCTTGATGGAACATTGAAATTATTAATGTTGTACCCTTGCCGGGATTTAATTATTTCAATTGTGTTCCCTTGCCGAGATTTCTATTATTAATTTGTTTTGTTTATTCCCTTGCCCTTGTTTGTGATTGTTGTTTGGGTGAGGAATAGTGTTAAAGCACGTAGGGTGATGTCGTGCATTGTTTGTTTATTATAAGAAAAGAGTGTAAAGCACGAAGGGTGATGCGGTGCATTGTTTGCTTATTGTGAGGAAAGAGAGTAAAGCACGAAGGGTGATGTCGTACCGTACGATGTGCCATTTCTATTGATTATATGTGAGGAAAGAGATTAAAAGCACGAAAGGTGATGCCGTGCACATTATTATTATATCATTTCTTGGTGAGGATGAGAGTAAAAGCATGAAGGGTGATGCCGTGTATATTTTTTTATCATTATTTGCTTGGTGAGGATGAGAGTAAAAGCACGAAGGGTGATGTCGTGCACTTATTGATTTCTGATTCTTAATTGATGTTTAGCTATGCTGCTTTCTTCGTTATTTGATGATCTTTATTCGGAGTTGTTATTTTTCCCCACAGCATGCTCCCCCTCCCATATTGACTGGTTAATCTCTGTATCTCGATTCCGTTGTATATGTATATATATAACTACACAGATTTATGTGGTAGTCCGGTCTAGCCTCGTCACTACTTCGCCGGGGTTAGGTTAAGCACTTACCAACACATTCGTTCGATTGTGTTGATACTACACTCTGTGCTCTTTTGCACAGATCCAGGCATTGGACAGTAGCAGTAGCGTGGGAATTGGTCTTCAGTCCAGCGAGACACCGAGGTAGCCTTGCAGGCGTCCGCAGGTCCGGCGTCTTCTCTATCTTTTATTTTAGTCTGTTATCTCATGTATTCAAGACAAACAGTTTGTACTTTCTTTCAAACGGTTGTATTTAGTACTCTTAGTGGTTTGTGAGTATGTGACACTAGGTGCTGGGTAGAGATTCGTATTGCTTTTCTAGACGCTGATTCTATATTTAGTTAAGACTTCCGCTTATTTACTTTATTCCGTTATTTTCATGATATTACTGCTAATTGTTAAAAGAAGTAAATCAGTTAATGAAAAAGGTAGTTAAGGGTTCGCTTGCCTAGCTCTCATTAGTAGGCGCCATCATGACTCCTGAGAATGGAAAATTCGGGTCGTGACAGGTGGTCAGGTGCCACGTGGCATTCACATCTTAGAAATGTTAGGCCACGTATTTTGGGTGGTGGCCAGGGTGGTAAATGGGCGGGTTGGACTGAATTTGGCGGGATCAAGATGGGTTAGGTCAATAAATGGGTCATTGCCCAATCCAGCCCAACATGTACTTGGGTTAAAATAGGCTGGGTCAAGATGGGCTAAACAATGGGTTATAACTCAACTCGCCCAACTTGACCTATGTTTTAGAACCATGTTTATCTTGCATAAAAAAAGCCTTACCTTAAATTGTATAAGTCGAAATTTTTTTTGCGGGGGTTGGTAAGTGGTGCAGAAAAATGAAAATAAAAAATAAAAAATACAAAAAAGTAAAAATTGGGTAGGGGGTGTAGAGGATAGGTGGGTGGTGCAGAAAAAAAAGCAAATAAAAAT
>MU741109.1:112260-124228 GCA_026770625.1 Nicotiana glauca | reverse complement strand
TCCGTTAGATTGAACCAATGGACGGTTCAGATCTGACGACTTAAAACGTCGTCGTTTGGTATGCAAAATGGCTCGTGCCTTCTGATCGTTTGATCAAGATTCGACGGCCCGGATTGATTTCAATCAACGACGTCGTTTTGCTGGACGTGGGGGTTGGGCTGTAACGTTTGGGCTGGGTGTTTTTGAAAGTGTTTTGGGCCAACAATATATTTATATGTATGTATATAACATTGCATTTCCTAATATTATGAAATTGAGATTAAAATTTAAAAAAAAATGCTCTAATTAAACTCTAAAAATTATTTTACTAACCCTTTTGCAGTATTTTTTAATTAAAACACTCAAAGCTAAAATGAACTATTTTTATGATTTTTCTTTTATTGTTTTTTAAAAATACGTTAATACTAAAAAAAATGTGAAATTGAGAATCTTAAAGCATGTACATTTTTTGTATTTTAATTATGAGTTATTATGTGAACAATTAATAAAAGGATGCAACATAATTCTTAAAATTCTAAAAATTATTTTATTTGATATTTTTGGAATAATTTGCTTAGGGTAAAAATCACGTGCTCACAATGATGAGCCAAGTGAAGGAGCCGAGTAAAGAATATGTTGCATCTTCTTCAATGGAACTAGGTACCTCAATTACAACCACTGAAGTTGAAGAAAGAGTGGTTGATGTAGTACAAAGTACTCCACAAGTACCTGAGAGAAGAACACAAGAAAACCAGTGAGATTGTCATATCCCAATTCTTGAACCCGGTCATGATGGCGACTCTCATGAAGACAAGGCCAGCCAGAACAACGCAAACACCTCTTTAAAGAAATTAATTAACACTAACAACTCTCAAACATGTTTAAGATAACCATAAACGCGGGAACAACGATAATAAAAAGGGGAAACCATCCTGACACAATCCAAACTGGGGTGTCACAAGTCATGAGCTACTACAGAGTCTACAAGACATGAAAATCCGATACAATAGTCTGAAGAAGACTTAAATGATAGAAGATAAGGGAGACAAAGGGGCTGTGGACGTCAACAACTACCTCGTAACTCCAACTCGCTGCCTCGTTTGGAAGGAATCAGCGCTCAGGTGCAGACTCTGCTATGCCTGAATCTGCACATATGGTACAGGGAGTAATGTGAGTACTCCGACCCAGTGAGCAATAATAATAAATAACAACTGAAGGCATGAAAACACATAAATGCACAAGGCAATTCTATATTAGGCAGTAAATCACTTAAAGCAGTAAAAACCGTAAGGAGTCAAATGAAATCTCCTTTTAAAAATAGGTAAATCAGGTAAAACATCAAGTAAATAGTGAGTAGTAAATCTGCCCCTCGAGCCCAGTATCAATCCCTCGGTACAGTATCAGCCCCTCAAACTCACTCTCAGTCACTCAGCATAGTATCAGCCCCTCGGGCTCACTCTCAGTCACTCAGCATAGTATCAGCCCCTTGGGCTCACTCTCAGATCATATGGGTACCCGCATTCATTGTGGGTGTGCAGACTCTGAAGGGACCCCTTATGGCCTAAGCGCTATATCAATCCACCTCGTGGAATCATCACTCGGTCTCACATGACTCGGCCTCCTATCACTCAAGCCACCTAATTGCATATAAAACATATCATATCACTCAGCATATCCTCGCATATGGCGCTTGGCTTCACTCAGTCCAAAAAATATCATAAGCCCTTCGGGCATCAATAAATATTAGTGCTCAGCCCAAACAATAGTGGAAATATCATTTAAGTCTCAAAATTCAATTAAAGCGGCTGAGTTTGTAAAACAGTATAATCAACAGGATTGAGTTCAAGTAGTATATAAAAATAGTGAGGAAACAGTGATAAAAATTCATGAAGGATTGAAGAAGTCGGCATGAAGCCCAAAATATGGCAATAGGCCCAAGTCATTTTGATAATAAACACATCATAGTCAAATATGCAGTAAAAACATAACTGGGGACGGACCAAGTCCCAATCCCCAATAGTAAACAACCCTGCGCTCGTCACTTAAGCACGTGTTTCACATCAAGATAGCACTACATTGTGCAAATCCAGGGTTTCAAACCCTCAGGATATCATTTACTATCATTGCTCACCTCAAGCCGGCCAAATACCTAGCTCGCTATGCCCTTGCCTTTCGAATCGACCTCCTCGTGCTTCGAATCTGACCAAAACCACATCTAATACATCACAATAGGCTAAGGGAACATAACCCAATCGAAAAGAATCGAAAAGATCAAAAATCACAAAATTTTACAAAACCCGATCCCCCAGGCCCATTTCTCGAATTTTAAATTTTTTTACATCAATGGATTCCTTATCTCTCCATGAGTCCATACATACTAAGAACTCCCAAATCCGAGCTCAAATGACCCATCAAAACCCAATATGAAATTTCAAAACTCAAGCCCTAGGTCTCCCCCCTTTTTGCTAAATTTTCATGAATTTCTAGGTTGATTCTACAATTAAATCATGTTTTTAGTTCATAAAACTCACCTCCAATCAATCCTAGTCGAAATCCCCTTCAATTCCCGTCCAAAAGATCTCAAGGATGCTAAAAAATGGAGGAAAAATAACTTGGCTCACGGATGAAATATTATTAAAACCCTTTTGTCATCCCAGTTTTTCTTATACGCGATCGCAGCCCCAGGCTTGCGATCACAATGCACAAAAAATTTCTCCCTCCAGATTAACTCTATGTGATCACGTAAAAACCCTTCCGATCGCGATTCACATTTCCCTTAAGCTATACGAACGCGGGCTTCTAGCCACGATCGCGTAGAACAAAATAGCTGACCTTCAATTCCTCATATGCGATCACATAGGCACCAATGCGATCGCGATGCATTACATGATAAACCTATGCGATTGCAACCACTGGAACACGACCACATTGAACAAAACTCCTAACCCTCCAATTGCTTCTATGCGATCGTGACATCACCTCCGCAATCGCAGTGAACAAAACTCTGCAACAAAAATAACTGGGAAAAATCTGCAACTTTCAAATGCCCAATCATCTCCGAATGACCTGAAATTTTGCGCACACAACCCAAATCACCTGACGAAGCTACAACAACTCTCGAAATTCCATTCCAACCCTCGGATCAAAATTTCACCTAACAACCGGAATTCTCCAAAATACTAACTTCGCCAATTCAAGCCTAATTCTACATTGGACCTCCAAAATCAATTCCGATCACGCTCCTAAGTCAAAAATCATCCCCTGAATCAGACCAAATCATCAGAAATCACATTCGAGCTCTCTAACTCATAAGTCAACATCTGATTGACTTTTCCAAACCAAACCTTCCTTAAAGATACTAAGTGTCTCATTTCCTACCAAGACCTCTCCAAACCAGCTCGATCACATAAGATACGGATAATGAAGCATAAAGAAGCATAAAGAAGCTGAAAATGGGGAAAACAAAGTGGTAACTCACGTGATGATGGGTCGGGTCATCACATCGATATACCAAGCTCTTCTACAAATGAACCTCAAATGCCCAACTGGAAAAACAAAATCTCTTATCCTCTTGACAACATAATTACTCCTTTAGATTCTGGAGTACAAACCAGGTCAAAAGCCATAAATTCACGTGCCTTTCTCTCCCAAATAGAACCCAAAAATAACAAGAAAGCCCTGAAAGATGCAGATCGGATTACAGCCCTACAAGATGAGTTGTATCAGTTTGAAAGGAACAATGTTGGCACCTGGTACCTAGACCCTCAGATCAAACCATTATAGGAACCAAGTGGGTATTCGGGAATAAGCTTGATGAACATGGAAACACTACAAGGAACAAGGCTAATAGTGGTTCAAGGCTACAATCAGGAGAAAGGAAGTGATTATGAATTAAACGTTTGCTCCGGTTGCTCACATGGAAGCGATTAGAATCCTAATCGCTTTCGCATCTCATATGGAATTCACCTTGTTCCAAATAGATGTCAAAAGTGAATTTCTTAATGGACATCTTAAGGAAGAAGTCTATATGAAGAAACCTCCAGGGTTTGAATGTCATGAGCACCCTGAATATTTTTTTAAATTGGAAAAAGCATTGTACAGGTTGAAACAGGCTCCTCGAGCTTGGTATGAAAGGTTGTCAAAATTCCTCTTAGAAAATTGTTTTACAAGAGGGAAAATTGACAACACCATGTTTCTAAAAAATATGGAAGGAACCTGCTCATTGTTTAGGTCTATGTTAATGATATTGTTTTTGGGGCAACCACTGATTCTGTACGTGAAGAATTTGCAAAACTCATGGGAAGTGAGTTTTAAATGAGCATGATAGGGGAGGTGAATTTCTTCTTGGGTCTTAAAGTGAAACAGTCCACGAAGGGTACATTCATTTGTCAGCAAAAATACATCAAGGAGATCTTGAAGAGATATGATATGAAAGCATCAAAAAGTGATAGACACTCCCATTACTAGGGCTACTCAACTGGACATGGATGTAACTGGATCTCTTGTGAATCAAATAGTGTATAAAGACATTATTGGGTCTCTTCTCTATCTCACTATCAGCAGACCCGATATTGTTTTTAGTATGGGGCTGTGTGCAAGGTTTCAATCAAATCCCAAGGAATCTCATTTGAAGGCTGCTAAAAGAATTTTGAGATACCTTAAGGGAACACAGGACCTGGTCCTATATTACCCCTCAGGTAACAGTTTTAATCTTATTGGGTATGCTAATGCTAACTATGCAGGTTATCTTGTAGACAGGAAAATCACTTCTAGAATGGTTCTCTTTCTAAGATCACATATCATCTCTTAGGGCAGAAGGAAGCAAAACTTGTTGGATCTTTCAATAGCTGAAGTAGAATATGTAGCTGCAGCATCGTGATGTACTCAACTCCTATGAATTAAACAACAACTAGAGGATTTTGGGGTATTTACTGATTGTGTGCCTCTTCTATGTGATAACACCAGTGCACTCAACATGGCCAAGAATCCAGTTCAATATAAAAGAACAAAACATATTGATTTGAGACATCATTTTTTGAGGGATAATGTGGAGAAATGACTGATCTGTACGAAGTTCTGCAGCACAGAAGACCAAATTGCAGATATTTTCACCAAATCTTTAAGTATGGAACATTTTGAAAGAAACAGGGTGAAGCTATGGCTATTGAAGACCAATTGAGAACATGATTCCTTATCAATTGGCTATGAAAATCACCTTCAGGTAAAATTAGCTAAAGTGTTTTATGGCCAGGTCTAACTCACTTCAATACCATTGCAGGTAAATACGCATGACGATTGTAGAAGTTGTAGATGAATTCCATGGATGATAAAGAGGATTGAAATTTTCAATGACAGGTCAAGAACCTAGTTCTTGTACCAAAGGTTAATAGTTATGTGCATTCTTTAATACACGTCTTGAAAAGGTACAAATATCAACTGCCAAGTCATCCAACTCTTAAGAAACCTGTTGTCATGTCTTTTCACTTCAAATGATTTTCTTTCCCTCTAAAATATTTCAACTCTCCAAGCGCAATCGCCGTTTTAGAGCCGGTTCCTACCTCTCTCTTCGTAATTATGCTCTCTTATTAAAAACACTCTCCCTTCTCACAGATCATAGTCCTCCATTAGAACCCCTCCAAAGAATTTTCTCTCCCTCTCTTCAATGGATGACAAAAACGCTGAAATTCTTGCCTCAACCTTCACTAACCCGAAAAAAACCATTGATTCCTCCATTTCTAATGAGGCCTATGTAACCATCCCAATACTTATCCTTGAAATTACCCCCTAACCTAGATTTTGTGTCTCCCTCCAGTTCTAAGGTGACTATCACAAAAACCCCTAAAGTCGCTAGTCCTTCCTCTCCATTTTCCAAGTTTCCTATTGATCAAAAGAAAAGTGGTTAACAAGGTCAAAGTCCTGAGATCGTAGAGGTTTTCACCATTGTTGCGTCAGATTCTATGGTGGCCATGGAGCCTAAGGTCACGACCATCTTTGTTGTATCTGTTGATGGTGTCTTACATGAGATAATTTCTGGTGCTTCCATATCTTAGAGGAACGAGAAATAGGGTATGGGGGAGAAGGATACATGGTGGATTTTGAAAACTCTGCACTAGCAAAAACTACCGGTCCCTCTCGTGAGGAACCTGACCCCTCTCCGAAGTAAACATGTCAGTGTTCTGACTCCCAGGCCAGTTTTGCTCCTGTATTTGCTGTTGAGCCTTTGGACATTCAAGTCCCTAAGATGAAGTCTAGTGATAAGGAGGATCAAGACAACATTTCTCTTGATGCTTTTATAGTCAAGCAAAGGGTAGTGTCCACTCTTGAGTCTTCTACTAAACGGCCTGCTACTAGATTTCCTACAAAGGTAGCCTATGACTCTGCCATTCAAAAGAGCTGAAAAAGTAGTAAGAAAAAAAGGAAGAGACTGGGGAAAGACAATGTAATAGTGTGTGATAAGATTGTCCCTGCGGTGGAGGTTGAGGAGGAAACAACAAAGGAACCTAGTTCCCTAGTGAGAAGGTCCCAGAAGAAGAAGCAATCTACTTCCGTAGAGAATGTTACAACCCCTGGTACAAAATTGAAGGATGTTGTGAGTGAGCCCTCAGGTTCTGATGAGGATGTGTTAGTCAAGGGTAAGGGAAAAGAAAAATAAAAGTTGTGTGAAGTCTAGCAAGAGAAAGCTGGAACCAGTTAAGGAACCCATTTCTGCGAGGATGATAAGAAATGAAATCAGTTCTACTTCAGAACAATTAAGGCACAAAAGGTTCTGTTGGGTCGTACTTTTGACCAAGAAATTTTTGAATTGGATGGTCTAAGACAAGTCCTGGCAATGGTTAAGTTTCAATGGTAGGGGAATTTGTTCCAAATGGATTCACCAAAAGTGTACGAGGATGAGGTTCAAAGCTTTTATGACAGGCTCTTTCCCGTTGATACCGACCATATCTATGCCTTGGTGAATGAGATGGACATTGTGTTTGACGTGAGTCTTCTTGAGGATATTATAAAAGTCCCTACGGTTGGTGTGTCTAGTATGGAAGATGTGTGTGGGTATAATTTCCAAAATGATGTGGTAAAGGATAATGCAAACCAAAAGGGGGACCAGATTTACAGGAAGGCATTACTCCCTATTTATCAGTTGCTCTTCGAGTTGGTGAAAAAAGTTTGGTTGCCTCGCACTCAGAGGAGGTCCATGACTTATTAGTCTGACCTGTTTCTAATGGAATAACTTTATGGCTTTAACCTTGTCTACCTGCCTCCTATCATGATCGAACGCATGCAAAAAGTAGCAACCTTTAAGGATGGCAATCATGGTCTTCCATATGGGTTTCTTCTTACGCAAATGTTTAAGTTTTTCAAGGTGCCACTAGGGCAAGGCAAGGTAGGAACCAAGAAGAAGACCTTCTCTCAAACAACTTTGGAAGAGTGTGAGTGCATCAAGAAGAATAGGCGGTTAGGTAGTACATCAACAATCTCACAGCTCATTAATGCTCAAAATAGTGCAACTGAGGAGATTCGAAGGTTGAAGGCCAGGAATGCTATCCTGGAAGGTCAGCAGGCCCAAGGGGCTCCAGAGTCAAATGAGGAAGTGGTCCGTTTGATAAGAGAAAATGTTGATCTTAGGGCACAAGTGGAGAACCCGAAAGCAGAACTTCTCAATAAATAAAAGTCGATCAATGCCCGAATAGACCTAGTTCTCCAAACTCTTGCTACAACTTCCAAGCCCTCTACTCCTAGTGCCCCCCTAAACAACCCCTTCAGTGACTAGTTTCTGGATTATCTTTATTTGTTTTTATGACTTGGTAGATGTTTTTTGTTTCTTTTGTTTTGATATAGTTGGGATGTATCAGTACTGCTCCTGTTTTCAACAGTCCAATTATACTTTTGCATTTTAAGCAAAGGCATATGTTTTATATATAAAATATACCCTCTTTTGTTATCTCAATGCTTGTATTCTCTCTTTCTCTTTTCTATCAAATTGTGTGCACATATGTGGCATGAGATACCTAGGCTAAACTTCTTTATGTTGTTTGCCTGCTTGTGTATTTTTAATGATGCCCAAAAGGGGAAGTATAATTGAAATAGGGATCTGATTAAGGGGGAAACATAAAGTCAAGGGGAACTTGTG
This sequence comes from Nicotiana glauca, assembly GCA_026770625.1. NCBI lineage: Eukaryota > Viridiplantae > Streptophyta > Magnoliopsida > Solanales > Solanaceae > Nicotiana > Nicotiana glauca. The sequence goes on along the minus strand of MU741109.1, from coordinate 116,124 downwards.
AAGTTCCTGTTATTTTTGCTCTGAATACATGTTATCAATGTCTAAGTTTGTCATCATCAAAAAGGGGGAAATTGATGGGTTTTCAATGTCTTTACTTTATTTTTTGATGATATAACAAACTTGCTTTCAAGAACCAGGTAGCGAACCTGGCACACTTGATACACATTATAAATGAGCATATTCTATCCAGGACTCCAGCTAATGTGAACTGCTGTAAGTGTAGAAAATAGAGAAATAAGACAAGGACCTGATGCCTTGTGTTTCCCTGACATAGTACGAAAGTCAATTGTGTACAGCTGGAAAGTGACTGCCACAGAAACAGTGTACACAGTGCAGCAGTTTTGCAGTCACTTTTCCTTTGACCAACTGAGTGCTTACATCATTCAACTGATGTCATCAAAGGTGTATTAACAAATGTATTACAACAAAAACATCACTTGAACACTTAAGAATTCACTTCAATCATTCAAGTCTTCTGCAACAGTGAAGTTAATTCTCAAGAGCTTGAAGAACAAAGTTAAACGCTACTACGGACCAGTTCCTAAATCTAGTATTTTGTTGTCCTTAGTTGAGTTGTAACTTTGTGATTGTTGTTATTGTAATTCCTAAATTGCTTAGCTAGAAGTGTTGCTTAGAAACCCCTTTGTAAAACCATAAACTTTCTAATTTTGTGTTGTGAATAGAGTTAGCCATAAGTTAAAGTCTTTGTAACTAGTTAGTGACAAAGTGGCTTGTGGTAAGTGTATCACAAGTTAATTGAGTTGAAGTCTTTGTAATAGAGTCATTACAAAGTAGCTTGTAATAGTGTGTTTACAAGTTAGTGAAGTTGAAAGCTTATAAAATGTAGGTCATGGTTTTTGTCCCATTGAGTTGGGATTTTTCCACGTAAAAATTCTGTATCTCATTTACTTACTATTTCATTAGTATTCTCAGTGGAAACTCACAGAGGACCAGGTACTCTATAGTTTGGTGGAATCATATAAACTAACACGTTCAGATGAGTTTCGGATTATCTTCATCTCTTTTCTTAGACCTGTTATGGTGTTTTCGCACCTGCGAGGGTCTGGCCATAGGTGAGAGTCCACGTAAGTAGACCTAGGGCTATATAAACGAAGGAAGGTGGGGACCACAGAAGTGGTTGGTTCAGCGCTAATGCGCTTGCGAAGAAGCCCATTTCTTTCCGCAGAAGTAGGTGCGCATGTGCAATGGGGAACCGCAGATGCAGTTGGTCTTCCTCCACAAAAGTAGAGCCATAGATGGGGTAATTTGTCTGCAAATGCAGAATTGCTGGACAGATTATATTATTTTGAGGTTTTGATCATTTTTCATTATTGAGAGTTGTGGAGCTCAACTAGAGGGATTTTAAGGGGTTTTCACTATAATTGAAGGGGGTAAGTACACTCTACATGATTTTGATGATTAGATATTGATTTCCCATAGATTATGTAATTTAAAGGTGGGATTTGGGAGTTTTTTGTCATGGTTTTGGAGAGTCAAAGTTGGCGATTTAAAGGTCGATTTTCGAGGTTGTATTTGGATGAAACACATATATTTGGATTCGCATTTGAATGGGTATTCGAGATTTGTGAGTCTTATCAGGTTCTGAGGTACGAGACCGAGGTTGACTTTTTGGGTTGACTTTGCATGTTTATATCAAGGTCTTAGCTTTACTTTTTAGGTTTTTTTCCTTGTGGCTTTTATTGATGATATTAAGTTATTTGGCTAGATTCGAGTCGTGTAGAGGCTGATTCACGCGGAAGGGATTTTTAGAGTATTGAGTTGGCTTGCTTGAGGTAAGTATCTTACCTAAACTTGATTGAGTCACTAGTTTCCTGAGTTATTAGTGTTGATTGCGCACTATGGGTGATACACATGTGAAGGGATTGATCTCATGTGCGTACATCGGGGTATTATCCATGCTCGAGGTAGTGTTTAGACTATTATATGCCTTGAATTGATTTATAATTTTAAGTTTTATTCCTTTTATGATCTATTTGAATCTTGTTAGAGATTATTTTTTGGTTGATCTCCTGTTCAAAACATGTTAGTTGCTATTCTTGTGGCGTAACCGCCTGAGTAGAACTGTTGTAGCACACTTCGCACATGCCTACACTTTAGCATGTCACTTATATAAGTCTATGAGTATGTAAATTGAAATCCATTGTTCATGTATATGTATTCTTGTATATGTTTTTGTGTGATATGAACTGGTTTGATAGAACATGAGTTGTCCATGCAGATCTGAGCTATGTTAGCACGTGATTCGTCCATGTGATGGTTATATATAGCGCATGAGTTATCCATGCATCATGTGAATAAGGATCTAACCCCCTAGAGTCAGCCTCTCATATTTTTCTGTTGAAGGTGTACATGCGGTGTGAGGAAAACTGGCCAGTGTTTGATTTGGTTATTGCATTTCTTCTCTACTTGCATTTCCTTAGATGTATACATGTTTTATTCGCATGTCTTCTCTATATGCTAGATCAAGAATGGATACATATTTTATATTGCCTATCTTTTCTATATGCTGGTTTGTTAACTAAAATAGAACATGTTACATTATCATTGTGTATTGAGCAAGCTTTATCTGATTTATGACTTCATGATGTTATTATTGTATACTTGTGAGATTGATGAACTGAGCAGGTTATTACCAAGTATCATTAAGAACTCTTGTCTCTATCACTTCATCGAGGTTAGTTATGATACTTGTTGAGTACATGGGGTCAGCTGTACTCATACTACACTATGCATTTAATTGTGTAGATTCAAATCTTGGACCAAGCTATGAGTAGTTGTGTTTTGTTGCTGAGGATTTGCAAAGAGACGAGGTAGAATTTTATTGAGACCGCAGTCTTAGGCGCCTCTTTTTTATTTTTGTACCGTAGCTTTCATTCATATTATAACACCCAGTACATTTAGGCTAGGTGTAGATAGGTTAAATGGGTATTAATTTGATATTTTAGACATATGGAGTCCTAAAGGAATGATTATTGGTGAAAATAGTTGTTTTAGAATCAAGAAGGAAAGTGAGGTGCATAAGATTAGACAAAATCGACTAAGTTTACGAAAGGTCCATCTTCTAGAAGTAGTTAGTGAAAATACGTAAAGAATTTGGGAAACCTCAAATGATTAAAGTGATAGGCCTTTGAAATAGATTTCCAACTATATATTATAGAGCCCAAACGGATCTCTGTGTAGAAAGGTATGCGCATTTTACATAATAATATGCAATATGCGCACCCCGACTGTGGCGACGTACCTGTGGCAGTGTTACTGCAATTTTGTGGTCAGGTGCGTGGTCAGGCCTACAGGTACACGGGGGCACACGTGGGGGGTCATTTTAAAGCCCTACTTTGTCCCCCACAGCCCCAAAACATAAAAATTTGTTCTAGAAAGGGGAACTCTCAAAAACCTAACTTTTTAAGGGTCCCTCTACCACCCAAGATATGTTCTAATGGTGATTTGTTAATTTCAATTTTCCAACATCTTATTAACATGGGTAAACCATCCATATCATTAGATATTCAACTAGGACATCATTATTGAGAGAAGGAACCGTAGAACTTGAATTCAAGGGGATTGAACTTCAAAAAGGTAACGTCTTCACCCTCAAATTGATTCTAGCATTGGATTAATGATTCATGAGATATGAGTTGATCGGTTTGATAGAAAGACATGAACGATTATAGGTTTGGGGTGATGATTATTGATTATTAGTTAAATGTGTTGTTCAGTATTTACCTTATGGGTGATAAAGAATAATGTTGATTATAACAATCTGAGACTTTAGAATTTATCTAGGAGCAAGAGAATGGGTTATTGGGTGTAGAGACACAATTAATAATGACTATGAAGCTTTAT
>MU741109.1:82140-93327 GCA_026770625.1 Nicotiana glauca | reverse complement strand
CCCCTATATATATCCAATATCCTACCCAGCCCCCTAACCAAACCCCCCCCCTCGATCCCAGTTCATCGTCTCTCTCAGAGACGAAGAACCCTAGCCAAGCCGCCCCCAAATCCTCCCCTTCTCCGATGGCGGCGCCGACCCCAATCCGCCTGAAAATTACACCAGATAATCACTTTGACCTCCCCATTCCAAATCCTTACTCCATCACTCTCGAATCATCCTCGAGTTCTTCGAATATTAAATCGAAGAACTGAACCAAACCTCACCTTGTCTGTTTAACCCCTAATTAACACCATGCCGCCATTAGACCTTCCTCATATCAAAACTAACCTTAGTTTATTTCGAATCTGCCTGGGACTCGTCGAATATCAATTTCAGTTCAAGAACCCTAGCGCCGCCACAAGATCCCTTGGTGGCGGCGCCAACCCTAAATCTTCCCCAAGTCACACCCTGTGACCATTTAACATCCCTCATCCCTAAATCACCCCTAATTTCCTTCAAATCAGTCCAGAATTGGTCGAATTGTAATTCAACTGATTTAACGAACCTATAAGAATCAAAACAATTTGAGGTCGCAACTGGCCTTAGTCAAGTGTTCTTAGTTAAGAACACTTGATTAAGGTCCGTTTTAGCCTCAAAAAAGCCCAAGACAATACTTAACTGATTAAAGTTCGTCCAAGTTAAGCTGGGAGGTAATTTTTTTTTTTTACTTTTTTAATTCGCATATATTCTGATAATGTCTAATTACACGTTTAGTTTAGCTTATTTAAATTTTTTATTTTTTGTCTTTCTCTGTTCATCTTTAAATGACCTTTTATTTGGTTGAATTTTGTTTCTTCTGTTTATTGTTAAATATAGGTTGTAAATTATACAACCAATGTGAATAGATTCGTCGATTAATTAGTTTCCTGATAATTTCCTATCTCTGTCAAATGCCACTCGAATTTCTGTTTGCTTGTGTATCTATTACTGGTCGTTTACTTATGAGTCGTAATATGTAATCGATTAATTAGGTTTCGTCGATTAGGTCGTTCGTATATATTTGAATCGTTCCGCATTTTGTTACATTACTGGAATTTTTTTTAGATTACTGTTTTATTAGCTGGAATTGGTTATAGCTGTAGCTAATTTTAGGAATAATCATAAGTTAATTCTGTTTAGTTGCCAGGAATAAATAAATTTTAAGGGTTAAGTAATTTTAAGATTGTTTGAGAGTTTAGGATAATGTAACAGTAGAATCACAGGGTTACTTTGGAAATAAAATTTTTTGAAGAATTGTTTTAGGTTAAATATTGTATTCACTGCTGGAATAATAGGGTAACCTAATAGTTTCAATAGAGGACAATTAGCATAAGCTCAGGGGTCAACCTAGATAGTATATAAAATGGAGATAATTGTAGTAATAGGAACTTTACTAAACCTAGTTTTAAGGAGCTAAACTGTGCACTAACTGAAAATATTTATTTAGCACAAAGTTAGTGGGTAATTAACAAATAAAAAAGCTGAAATATAATGGATATAGCACTAGTTGGATGCCTATAAATAGGTTTAAAAAAATCAAAAAAGGGAGAGGTTAGTTTTTAAAAAAAAGAGAATCTGGGGAATAATCAGAAAAATCTAGAAATAGAGAGCTAAAAAGAAAAAACATTTAAGCAAAGCTAAAAGCAAAAAGAGTGTGGAAGAAGAAAAAAAAAATTCTGAAAAAAAAAATATTGAGACATAGATACAAAGAAAGAGAATATAGACATTGAGAGATAAGAGGATAGTTGAAGTCTGAATTTCTTCAAATTGAATAGTCATAGCTGAAGAGAAATATAATTGAGTGTTTGGGTTTTTTGTTAATTGAAAAGTCCCTGGGGTCTCCTGGTTGATTTTAAATCTTTTCCTGGGATTTTTGCTTTTGTTTGCTACTGGTTCTGTTGGTTGATGAATCTGTGTTGCTGTGTTGGTGTTACTGTTGCACTATTGTTATTCCTCTTCTTCTTTGCCATTTTTCAAATATCAGGTACACATTTCTTGTAAGCTGAGAATTGAAGCATGAAATATAAATGAAGAGTTGAAGCTCTAGTATTTATTTTAAATTGTATTCTAAGTCTTAGTTGTACATATATCTTAGTTAGTTTCCTTTACTAGAATCATATAGGCGTTTGGTTATGTATAACTGAATATTTGGTAGTAGTTTAATTAACAAATGCTCTATGTACGCTTAAGTTAAGAGAGACTGACGTTGTATTAGCTATGTTCTCTTAATTCATTATTGTTTGTCAAAAAGCATGTTAGGTACCTAATAATTACTTCATTAAACAAATATAATATTTTTGAAACTTATAGGATTGTTGTTCAGCTAGATATTATCGATCAATTTCAGCATGCAAATGGTTTAGGATAAAAATTGGATTTCCAAGTTTTTCCATTCAAATAGGATGCCACTTTAAAATTTGTAGAAGTTTCTTAACAAAAGAGCATCATGTTACCTTTTAGTGGCAAATTATAAACATGTGAAGAAACCATTAGTTAGGCCCAATTTGTATAAGGATGGCCCAGGTCCAGTTTTACCCTTTATACGTGGACCTGGGCCTATAATTGTCAAACGGACAATCCGTATTGTATATTTTTAAGATTTAACGAATCATGTTCGAAACTTAACTATAATAACTTTTAAGTATATAAATAAAGCAGGATAATTTCTTCTTTCATTTTAGAGACAAACGAAAAAATAGAAAACATAGTCAATATAGGAAGATCCTTAAAATAAATGAGACGAACCTCGCCAAATAAAACGCACAAGTTGCGGGATCCTCGATTATTGGATATAATAATTATCTAGACTTCGGGACATGCCATCTTGGAAAATTTTACGGCATTCTTAAAAAATAATAATAACGTGCTAGACTCTATAGCCGCGTATTAATAATTTCACTTTCTTAAAACTCGGGTGCACATTTATGTGACCCAAATCCAAGTCCCAACGAAGTTGAAATATGTCAATAACCACGGAGTTGACAAGATTTGTTTTCACGACGTTGTAAGTCTTATAAAAAATAATAATAATAAAAGTAGTTCAAAGTTAAAATTGGCACATAGGTTTGAACGTTTTAAAATCAGATAATTAAGCCGGATATAACAATTGAGCGACCGTGCTAGAACCACGGAACTCGGGAATGCCTAACACCTTCTCCTGGGTTAACAAAATTCCTTATCCGGATTTCTGGTTTGCAGACTATAGTACAGAGTCAATATTTTTCTCGATTCGAGATTCAACCGATGACTCGGGACACCATAAATCTCCCAAGTGGCGACTCTGAATTAAATAAATAAGTCCCGTTTCGATTATCCTTTAATTGGAAAAACTCCCTTTACCCTTGCTACCCCTCGCGGGTAGCGTAAAAAGGAGGTGTGACAGCTCTGGCGACTCCGCTGGGGACTTTTTTTTTCTTTAACCCAGAACCACTGGTTCAGGGTTAGAAATTCGAGCTTAGAATAAATTGTTGTATTTTGGATTTATTATCTGATATTTTCGTATGATCTGTGCTTAATGTGCAAAATGATAAATTTTACCGCTTTGATATTGTTGAACTGTATTATAAATTGTCTTCTTGCGTACCTCCTCTGAGTCTTCTGAATACAACCTTGGGAATCGCGGATACGCGCCCCATTCTTTGTTGAGATAAAGCCAGTGGGCCTGGGCCCCCGGTGAAGGATTATCAGTCACCCATATTTAAGAACAGGAAAGGGTCCAGTAGTTAAGCCGGAAAAGTATTGCTCCCGGTACGCTACCCCTTCCCAACTCGAGTCGTCCGCTCGTTTTATTGCCAGTCTAGATACGCCTTACACCCCAGGCATTAAACCTAGTATAACTTGACTTCATGCCGGATCCCTAGTAGGAACGTTTATTTGCATCATGTTGCATTGGACTTTGGGGACTCAACACAGGGGTTGAGTCCGTTTAGGACAGGTAACCTGAAATGAAAAAGACCATCCTGCTTCATCCTATTTGTTTTACGCATTTATTTGTTTCATATTTGCATGTTGACCAGCTTTTAAATATTACGAAAAAAATAATAATAAATTGAAAAAAAATGAAAAAAAAAAATAACCGTGTAGATAACAATGCTCAAGTAGTGTCGAAATTATGCTTAATTTTTGAAAAATAAATAAATTGTTTTTTATAGTTTATTTTGCTAAGTTTTTATTTTTAAAATAGTTTGTTTTATTTGGCAATAAAAAAAATAAAGAGTTTTATTTTTCAATATAGTTTGTTTTACTTTCCACTGAAAAATAAATATTTTCAAAAATAATTTGCTTTATTTGCCAATATAAAAAAATAAAATAAAAAGTAAAAATAAAAAGTGTGATTTTATTTTCAAAAATAGTTTATTTGTTTGTCAATAAAATTAAAAAAAAAATAGTTTGTTTTGTTTTCCAATTTAAAAAAAAAACGTTTTTCTTTCAAAAAAAAAAATAAATAAACAAAAAAATTTTATATATATATATATATATATAGAGTTATTTGTTTGTCAATAAAGTGAAAAATGCAATAGTTCATTTTATATACCATTGAATTGAAAAATAAAAAATATATATAGTCTTATTTTCAAAAATAGCTCGTTTTGCTTGCTAATAAATTTTTTTTTAAAAATGCTTAGGTTGTGTCATAATTCTGCTGAAATTTTGAGAAAATGAAGTGAATGAAAAGTTTTTTTTTAGTTTAATTTATTTTTTTAAAAAAATCCTCATATTCCGATTGTTTGGTCAGTTGTTTTTACTGTCTTGCCCTCATGTTCCGATTGTTTTACCAATACAGCTTTAAAATCCTCCTGGGAGGTGCTGAAGAGCCACTTTCGTATTTATCATTTTGCCCTTTATCCTGCCATTTTTTTTCTTCGGCGAGATATCTGAGTAATTCTTCCAAAGCCTAAGCCCTATTATGAACTTTGTTCGCTATCTTATCCGAAAGTCTGTTTGGTGTCATTTTCTGCAAGTTAAGATTTGGATCCGACCTCATAACTTTGTTCATATAGGTGCAATATGGATTCAGTTAGTGGGAGACCTGACAAGAGGCTGAGAGATGAAGAACACTCGCCGTTTAAAATTGTCGACAAAGTGCCCGGGTTACTAGAGCGATGGTGGAACAACATGGATGGGTTTGAGCAAGGAAAGATCAAAGATTATTTGAAAAACTTGGTGAACATTATGGAGATCGAACCCAAACGAGAACTCATCGAAGCTTTGGTTCATTTCTTGGACCCAAAGAATAATGTGTTTCGTCTCAATGGATTTGAAATGACTCCTACCTTGGAGGAATTCGTTGAATATACCGATCTGGGGCATAAAAGTCAAACAAAGAGACTTTTGGCTCCCGGGGATGTTATCGCAACTAAGTTCCTTGAGCAGATGTGGATCAGCCACACCGAGATATCAAATGTGGCGCAAGGACAAGTCCGCCTAGATTTCTTATATGACAGGTACGGACATGAAGGAGGATTCTCAAAATATGGTAAGAAGCTAATTAACAAACAAAACCAACACACATGGCGAGCCCATGGACGGAAAGCATTCATTGTAGCTTTTTTGGGGTGTATTGTTTTCCCGAGAGAGGATCGGAAGATCAGCATTCGGTTATCAGGGATAGTCACAGCCATGATGAAAAGAAATGATTCCTCCATTCTTCCAATGGTGTTAGCAGATATCTTTCGTACCCTGACTAGGTGTTGGGAGGCAAAAGGTTTATTTGAAGGTTGCAATCTCCTACTCCAGATGTGGTTCATGGATCACCTTTTCCGTCATCCTTATCGGGTAGATCACCATACTTGTTGGGGTAATCATGTTCACCAATATAATGCTAGACTGAAGAGTGAGTTAGAAATCTGCATATTCCCAGAAAATGTGAGTGATTGGAAAGAGCATCTTCACTCCTTAACAGATGACCAGATCACCTGGAGTTATCCCTGGTTCACTGTAGAATATGTCATCTATAAGTCATCCTGCCATCCGTTTCTGATCTTGATGGGGATTCGAGGTTATCAACCGTATGTTCCTATGAGAGTTCTACGTCAGTTGGGTCACAAACAGATAGTGCCCCCGGTGGATAATATGGAAAATTTCATTTGGGAAGCAACGTCAGAGGATCCCATTAGGGAAGATTATGCTCAACGTGTTTGGAATGGAATTAAGATATTAGAGCGTGGCACCATAGTGGCAGATCGAGAAAGAGGTGAATTGAATCCTTCTTATCTTTAGTGGTTCTATAACCAAGATGCTCTCGCAGATAGACCAGGGACAGTTGTAAAAAGCACTGTAGAATGGGAAGCTGAGATTCGAAACAAAATTGGGCTAGCTGAGGAAGAGATGAGAAAGGGTTATGAATCTGATTTTGGAGCACTACAAGAAGAGCTCAGCATCATCAAAGTGGATAGGGATCTGCTGTATGACGCTTTTGAGAAAGAGAAAGTTCAATGGGCACGAGAGAGGCAAGCACTCAAATCCCAAATTCAAAAGAAGAGCATAATCACAACCGCTCACCAACAAAAAGAAAGAGAAGCCCAGTTCAAGGTAGTCCGTGATCATGAGCGCATAAGTTACGCTTCACTAATCAAAGGTTTAAGGGATCAATTAGAGGGAGCTAAATCAAGCAAAGAAAGACAGATCATGGAATTTGAAGAAGAAAGGCATCATTGCCAGAGTATGATCAATCGGATGGAGGAGGAGTCGCTAGAAGTTCGGCGCCAGAAAAATATGGTCTTAGACCGCGAGCGTGATGCGCTGGATCTCGCTGAAACCCGTGGACAACAAAATCAAGAGTTGCATGTGGCTCAGGAATACGTTAAAGGAAAGATCCTCGAGATAGCCACTTACACCTCAAGAGCATGCAAGAATTGTCAGAGAATGACACCCGAACGGTTTGTAGAAGTATCATTGAGCGTCGCTCGTCATATATCTGCAGATCTGGAGAGGATATACCGCAATATTGGGGGTCAGCCACAGGAACAAGATCCTTGATTACAGTAATGCTATTGGATCCCACTACATAAATCAAAGATGTCTTATAGTCCTTTGCATCATGTTTTCGTTGTTTTGAATCTTTTAATATTTTGGGTCTTGTTGTTTTTCCTTTTTTCCTAAAAATCTATTTGAGTCTGTATGGTTTATCTTTATGCACTCTTGCTTTTCGAGTCTTGTACCAAAAAGTAAATTATATTGGAAATCAAGAAAAAATATTTTTGTTTTAAAATTTTTTCTAAATCATAAGCCACAACTACGCTCGGTCTGATTCATGTGAGGACATGATATGTAGGCAATCTATATAAGATTCGATCACCCCTAAAATAAAAACGAATAAGGAAAGCAAAATAAGCCGGAATGACGCATACAATCGAAGCAAATGGCATGATAGAAATGGATAAATTGCCTAGGTGCATTGCATCCCATCGTGCAATAACATATCTGTTAAAATCTGAAAACTAACAAGTTTGTTGTTTCATCAGTTTTCAAAAAGTTAGTTAAGGCATTCTGGCAGATTACCGATACCATACCAGATCAAAAGGGTCTATTCCCAAAAGCATGTCTAGTTCCGACAAAAATATTGAAGAAGAGAAAATGGAAATGCAGGCAATGAAAGAAGAAGTCGACATGTTAAGGAGGCAGATAGCAGAGATGCATCTGGTCTGGGCTAAAGGACAACCATTACCAATGCTTCCCAATGCTCCTCCTCTCCCATCAGCTCAGACTCCGGAACATCCTCCTTTCGATCCATCAACAAGTTACCCAATGCACCAGTACCACCAGGGGGAAACTGTTTATAATCCCCAAACTCCACAACCAAAGCAAATCCCACCACCACCACCACTAGTTGCTCCTGTGTATGTGGCTCCTCCACCCGCCATGCTACACAAATCTGAGAATGAACCTTTGTTTTACACCCAAGAAACACCTACTATCCCCGTGAGCTCACTTTCAAACCCCATGAGCCATATCAATATACCCCTCTTATTGATATATCTGGAGAGGAAAAACCTCTTAAGAATCCCGAGCAAGAGGAAATGATACGCAAAGTGAAAAGCCTGGAACAGTCGTTCCAAATCATGCAAGGTCTTGGAGGACAAGTGAGTATTGCTTATAAAGACCTGTATTTGTTTCCAGAAGTCCAATTGCCGGTGGGTTTCAAATTACCGAAGTTTGATCTTTATGATGGTCATGGTGACCCCGTTGCCCATTTGAGGGGATTTTGTAGCAAGATGAGGGGTGCCGGTGGAAAAGACGAATTGCTAATGGCATACTTCAGCCAGAGCCTCAGTGGGTCAGCCTTGGAGTGGTATACTAGGCAGGACCACACCCGTTGGTATACCTGGGACGACTTAGCCCAGGCCTTTGCAAACCACTTTCAGTATAATTTGGAAATTGTTCCCGACCGACTCTCCTTGACAAAGATTGAAAAGAAGCCTGGAGAGAGCTTTAGGGAATATGGGTTCAGATGGAGAGAGCAGGCAGCGAGGGTCGATCCACCTATGAAAGAGGGTGAAATGGTGGATTACTTTTTGCAAGCTCTAGAGCCCACTTATTACGGCCATTTGGTGTCAGCCGTCGGCAAAACATTCAATGAAGTTGTCAAAATGGGAAGCATGGTAGAAGAAGGGTTGAAGTCCAACAAGATTATGAGTTATTCCGCGATAAAGGCGACTACCCAAGCCATTCAGAGCGGCACGGGAGGTGCGCTGGGGAAGAAAAGAAGAGAAGAAGTCACGACAGTTGAAGCCAGTAATTGGGCCAGATCAAGAGGTCCTTCCCCTAGCCACCAATCCAGACCCTATCACCCAAATTACCCACACACTCCAAATTATCCTCCACATCCATACTACCCGCCACAAGAACCACAATTCTTTGTTCATCAAGCCCAAACATATAGCCAGCCTCCAGCTCGACCACAATGGCGATCGCCAGCTCCACAAAACATATACCCACCGTCACAAAATGTATATCCACCGCCGAGGGCTTACAGGAACCCTTCAGGGCCAGGTTTTCGGGGAAATCAGGCATTCAGAAACGAAAGGGTGCAGAGACCAAGGACATTCACTGAGCTAGGGGAAACTTATACTGTTTTGTTTCACAAATTAAAGTAGCTAGGTTTATTGAGCCCTGTTAAACCCAGATTGCCAAATCCTCCTTCCAAAAATGTGGATCACTCAGTAAAATGTGAGTACTGTTCAGGGGATCCTGGGCATGATACGGAGAGGTGTTGGAGATTAAAACATGTCGTGCAAAATCTTATTGACACCAATAAGATTGAAGTTCAAACACCAGGGTGACCCAGGTTCGTCCCCGGCAACGGCGCTGCCCTTTTTTTTTTAACTCAAATAAGTCTGCCGCCATGCCTTAACTTCTCATTTCCATCTTCGACTGAAATTTACATCAAGTAAAGTTTTAAAAAAAATGTACCTGGAATTGAAGAACAGAATAGAAAAAAATGAGGAGTCAGCAACAAACAGTAGCAGCCAGCCCAGATTCAACAAATGGAACAGCAAAAATCCAACCAGAGGACTTCCAGAATCAATACAACTTTTAAAGTTTTATGCAAGATCTGACTAACAGGAGACTTAAGGATTCGAAGCCAACCAATTCAAATAGATTTCAATTTTTTAGACCTCCAATAAACTCAATTGTTCCTAAGATTTCTTAGTACTTTTTTCTTTGTGTGTGTGTCTATCTCTCGAAGTATTCAGCTCTCTCTATGAATGTGTATTCTCTGTTTTCAGAATGTCCAACTCTTAAGCTCGAAACTATTTCATCAAATTGTGTTCCTCCCCCTGTTTCTTTGTGTGCTCGCAAAAATAAGGCGACGTAAGCTGAGAGAAGAGAAATGAGAGAGTCTTATCGGTGAAAACCCCTCGAAGGGCACTATGAGGCGACAAGGTAAGAGTGGAAGAAATCGTCCTCATTTTTGCGAAGAATTGGGCACATGTTTATCCCCAACAAGGGAAGACGTCAAAAAGATTGATCGACACAAATAGACTGGGTTGATTAATCTGGAATGCACGACATGATCATTGGAATTGGTTGTACCACCCAGATAAGTTTCTTTCTTTTCTTTTTCCCAGCATTGGTTCAGAAAGATTTTCTTTTTCTCTACTTCTTCACTTCTTTGTTTTGTTTTCAAAAGATCTTTCAAAGCTTACTACCGATTGCCAAAATAGGGCAAAGTAAAATGTAAGTGGAATATACCAAAGAGAAAGGAAATATGAGGAAAAAATAGCGAAGAATAATAGTTGAGAAATTTGTGGATGAGGATCGTCGGAAAAAGGAGCATTCCTGACAGATTGTTGACCAAAGGTCCAAGAGGGACGAACAACCGAAACGGGGAAAGGAAAAAAGGAAAAACCATCCCCAGTAGCCTGTCATCCCCAGCAAATAACACCATTCCCCAACGAAGTTCGGAAACGTAGAGCAGGGAAAAGAAAAATGAAGAAACCATACCCAGCAGAAGTGACACAACGATTCACCACGTTTTAAACTGACTAAATTTTCTTTGATTTGAAACAGGGAAAGAAATTTTTCTTAATGGCAGAGAAACATGCCACAAGGAAGAAGTACCGAAACTGGGGCAGAACATTTTCTGCCATTGCTGAAAATTTTCTCGTGGAGACGAGGAAATCAGCTCAAGATATAAAGGAAAATACATCCACAGCAGGAGTGGCAAGACCGCTCAACGCACTTTAAACTGACGAAATTTTCTTTGATTTATGAACAGGGACGGAATCTATGTCCACCTCAAGATCTCCATAGCAGATCAAGATTTTGAATTGAATCAACCTTGGTAATTACACAATCAAGCACCACATGTCAGGCTTGTCCACCTTCAAATAGGATATTTTAGGTTCATCCGCCTTCGAATAGGATATTTTAGGTTCATCCGCCTTCGAATAGGATATTTTAGGCTCATCCGCCTTCGAATGGGATATTTTAGGCTCATCCGCCTTCGAATGGGATATTTTAGGCTCATCCGCCTTCAAATAGGATATTTTAGGCTCATCCGCCTTCGAATTAAATATTTTAGGTTCATTCGCCTTCGAATAGGATATTTTAGGCTCATCCGCCTTCGAATAGGATATTTTAGGTTCATCCGCCTTCGAATAGGATATTTTAGGCTCATCCGCCTTCGAGTGGGATATTTTAGGTTCATCCGCCTTCGAGTGG
>MU741109.1:0-71637 GCA_026770625.1 Nicotiana glauca | reverse complement strand
CATCGCCAAGACAACAGCAAGAATTCCATTGGGAGGATACGAAATACAAGTTCAAGGCAATACAAGAACAAGTTAAAGATATGGATACGATTTTACAATTCATAGACCATAATTTAGTCTAGCTTCTTATTTTTTTCATGGTGTAATAAGGAGGTCGGCAAGCAGTAACCGCAATAGCAGCAACAGTAACAGTAAAATCGCAGTTCCACGGTAGTCCCAGCTGCCGGAACTTTCCGAACTACATTGACCTGATTTCCTTTTAGCCAGGGATATGTAGGAGACCTTTTGAAGCAGAGGTTCGGTCAAATCTTTCAAAAAAATGCTTTACACGGAGTACTCAAACAGGCAAAAATCGCTCGTATCTGCTCACTTTATCTTTGCACTAAAACTCTTCGTGTTTTCGGACAAAGAGGGGCAGCTGTGAGCACGTGATTTTTTGCACTACATGAGGATTACTCCCAAAAAATTTAAAATAAAATAGTTTTGGATTGTGCGTAATTTTTTATGAATTTTGTGTTATTTTTTCTTTTACTGTTTATATTTGTCTGTGCGCGTTTAGCTGATTAAATTAATACAAAATACAAATATATCCTATTTATATTTAGGATTTAATTTACAATTATCAGTAATTAGGTGTGCTTTAAAAAATTGAAAAGTCACAAAAATATGAAATTTGCATTTTTTTTATATCAAAATTGTGTGATTTGATCTTTAATTGTTTAAATTTTGTGTGATAATTATTTTTAGGAATTGATTAGTATTTTAAGTTAATCCCAATTTTACAATTTATTTTTAGAATTTTTTGTAATTAGGAATTAAAAGAAAAAATATGAGAAAAGAAGAAAACATGAAATAAAGAAGAAAACCCAAAACTGGGCCAATTTTGACTAAAATCCCAGGCCCAATCGACACCCTATACCCGGTCCAATTTTGATCCGTCTCAGAGACCAGCCAAACGACGCCGTTTCGTCGTCAAGGGATCCAAGCCGCTCGAAGCATATTGATCAAACGGCCTAGATCACGTCTGCCTTACCCATTTCCTGACCCGAACCGTTACCCGGTTCTAACCGACCCCGAACTTAAAACAAACGACGTCGTATGGGTTTATGTCCCTGATCCTAGCCGTTAATCTCGCTTGATCGAACGGCCAAAATCAAATAACCACGCCCCTATATATATCCAATATCCTACCCAGCCCCCTAACCAAACACCCCCCCTCAATCTCTGTTCATCGTCTCTCTTAGAGACAAAGAACCATAGCCAAGCCGCCCCCAAATCCTCCCCTTCTCCGATGGCGGCGCCGACCCCAATCCGCCTGAAAATTACACCAGATAACCACCTCGACCTCCCCATTCCAAATCCTTACTCCATCACTCTCGAATCATCCCCGAGTTCTTCGAATATTAAATCGAAGAACTGAACCAAACCTCACCTTGTCCGTTTAACCCCTAATTAACACCATGCCCCCATTAGACCTTCCTCATATCAAAACCAACCTTAGTTTCTTTAGAATATGCCTGGGACTCGTCGAATATCAATTTTAGTTCAAGAACCCTAGCGCCGCCACAAGATCCCTTGGTGGCAGCGCCAACCCTAAATCTTCCCCAAGACACACCCTGTGACCATTTGACATCCCTCATCCCTAAATCACCCCTAATTTCCTTCAAATCAGGCTATATTTGGTCGAATTGTAATTCAACTGATTTAACGAACCTAGAAGAATCAAAACAATTTGAGGTCGCAACTGACCTTAGTCAAGTGTTCTTAGTTAAGAACACTTGATTAAGGTCCGTTTTAGCCTCAAAAAAGCCCAAGTCAATACTTCAACTGATTAAAGTTCGTCCAAGTTAAGCTGGGAGGTAATTTTTATTACTTTTTTTTATTCTGCATATATTCTGATAATATCTAATTACACGTTTAGTTTAGCTTATTTAAATTTTTGATTTTTTGTCTTTCTCTGTTCATCTTTAAATGACCTTTTATTTGGTCGAATTTTGTTTCTTCTGTTTGTTGTTAAATATAGATTGTAAATTATACAACCAATGTGAAAAGATTCATCGATTAATTAGTTTCCTGATAATTGCCTATCTCTGTCAAATGCCACTCGAATTTCTGTTTGCTTGTGTATCTATTACTAGTCGTTTACTTATCAGTCGTAATATGTAATCGATTAATTAGGTTTCATCGATTAGGTCATTCGTATATATTTGAATCGTTCGGCATTTTGTTACATTACTGGAATATTTTTTTAGATTACTGTTTTATTAGCTGGAATTGGTTATAGCTGTAGCTAATTTTAGGAATAATCATAAGTTAATTCTGTTTAGTTGCCAGGAATAAATAGATTTTAAGGGTTAAGTAATTTTAAGACTGTTTGAGAGTTTAGGATAATGTAACAGTAGAATCACAGGGTTACTTTGGAAATAAAATTTTTTGAAGAATTGCTTTAGGTTAAATATTGTATTCACTGCTGGAATAATAGGGTAACCTAATAGTTTCAATAGAGGACAATTAGCATAAGCTTAGGGGTCAACCTAGATAGTATATAAAATGGAGATAATGGTAGAAATAGGAACTTCACTAAACCTGATTTTAAGGAGCTGAAATGTGCACTAACTGAAAATATTTATTTAGCACAAAGGTAGTGGGTAATTAACAAATGAAAAAGCTGAAATATAATGGATATAGCACTAGTTGGATGCCTATAAATAGGTTTTAAAAAATCAAAAAAAAGGAGAGGTTAGTTTTAAAAAAAAAAAAGAGAATCTGGGGAATAATCAGAAAAATCTAGAAATAGAGAGCTAAAAAGAAAAAACATTTAAGCAAAGCTAAAAGCAAAAAGAGTGTGGAAGAAGAAAAAAAAATTCTGAAAAAAAAAATATTGAGACATAGATACAAAGAAAGAGAATGTAGACATTGAGATATAAGAGGATAGTTGAAGTCTGAATTTCTTCAAATTGAATAGTCATAGCTGAAGAGAAATATAATTGAGTGTTTGGGTTTTTTGTTAATTGGAAAGTCCCTGGGGTCTCCTGGTTGATTTTAAATCTTTTCCTGGGATTTTTGCTTTTGTTTGCTACTCGTTCTGTTGGTTGCTTAATCTGTGTTACTGTGTTGGTGTTACTGTTGCACTATTGATATTCCTCTTCTTCTTTGCCATTTTTCAAATATCCGTATTGTATTTTTTTTAGATTTAACAAACCATGTTCGAAACTTAACTATAATAACTTTTAATTTTATAAATAAAGTAGGATCTTTTCTTCTTTCATTTTAGAGACAAATAAAAAAAATAGAAAACATAGTCAATATAGGAAGATCCTTAAAATAAATGAGACGAACCTCGCCAAATAAAACGCACAAGCTGCGGGGTCCTCGATAATTGGTTATAATAATTGTCTAGACTTCGGACATGCCGTATTAGAAAATTTCACGGCATTCTTAAAAAATAATAATAATGTGTTAGACTCTATAGTTGCGTATTAATAATTTCACTTTCTTAAAACTCGGGTGCACATTTATGTGACCCAAATCCAAGTCCCAACGGAGTTGAAATATGTCAATAACCACGGAGTTGAAAAGATTTATTTTCACGACGTTGTAATTCTTATAAAAAATGATAATAATAAAAATAGTTCAAAGTTAAAATTGGCACATAGGTTCGAATGTTTTAAAATCAGATAATTAAGTCGGATATAATAATTGAGCGACCGTGCTAGAACCACGGAACTCGGGAATACCTAACACCTTCTCCCGGGTTAATAAAATTCCTTATCCGGATTTTTGGTTCGCAGACTGTAGTACAGAGTCAATATTTTTCTCGATTCGGGATTCAACCGGTGACTCGGGACACCATAAATCTCCCAAGTGGCGACTCTGAATTAAATAAATAAGTCCTGTTTCGATTGTCCTTTGATTGGAAAAACTCCCTTTACCCTTGCTACCCCTAGCGGGTAGCGTAAAAAGGAGGTGTGACATAAGTGTGTGATCATACCTAGACAATCGAGTATATTTTATGTGGCGTGACTGCAACTTGGTCAAGTTTGGTGATCTCCTACTTTCATAGCAAAGCAATTCTCCCACTGGTAAACATTGTCGGTGCTTGCGCCATATGTGTGAAGCCAAATTTATTCTTGAGGGGTGCATGTTCCTAGAGATGAGTCTCAAGTAGTGCTACCAGTGGTGGATTATGATAGCTCAGTAGGTAACGAAAATTCCTTTTGAAGTCCTGTGATTGGGCTCCTCTGCAATCCTAGATGATGATCTGCATGGATGAGTTATTGGATGAGGGAGGAAGGTGTGTCGTGTTCTCTTTCTGTAGTGGGGGTTCATGTGGTGTCAATGCTGGAATCATGACTATTTACATATTTCCCCATCTTTGGATTTTAAGTGTTTCGTATATTGAGGGAGCAACTTTGTAGTTCCTGGGGAAAGACGATGATCACTTTTCTTACAAATTGCTCTTTGAGTGTGTAAGTTTGATTCCCATTTAGGAAGCACAAGATTGATCTTGTTTCTCGTATCTCCTCCATGATTGTAGTTGTATGGGGTCAAATTCGACCCGCTAAGTCCCTACGTCGGCGTTGATGACCGTCAGGCGTGCACGTGCTAAGGAAGGGGTACGACCTAGGGATGATGGAACAAGCGATACCATAGGCCACGTCGTCCTTTCGAGGGCATGCAGTCTGTTCGTGTATATTTTAGTATTTCGAGGAGGGTCCCTTGATATATAAAAGCGACCCAAGAATTCTAAAAGAGGGAGAATTGTTTATCGAACGATCACTCTCTCTCTCTTTCTCTCTCCCTATAAAAACCACACTCTTTGACTTTCGATCTGCTGGGACCAAAAATGAACAAACATATCATATATACCTAGGTCTTATTATATTCGATTACGATTTACCCAATGATTTATTTCGATTGATTTGCTCGGAAAGTATTCGATAACTTTTGAGTCAAACAATTTAGAGCCGTCTGTGGAAATTTCGGCAATCGAAATAATAGTTCATACCTAGGATATCAAAAACCAACGGTCACCGTTCTTCACACTCCATACAAATGGAACGATGGCAGAGAGAAGCAAGGATGAAGACAATAGCAGATGTAGCGACCAACCTCATAGGCCCTCTCAACGAGGCCGGTAGAGAAAACATCATAAGCACAACACCCCGTAGTGCACTAGATGAGGAGATCTCACCCTCTTCACTTGAAGACTTAATGATTCTGCACAAGAAAGGGGCTTCTATATCTGCCGCCAAAGAAACACCCCCGGTAGTCAAGAAGCTACTAGAAGAGTGGTTGACAAACACTCTAAGAAGTTTACTCGAAAAATTGCCTCAAGGGAACACCAGGGACTTACCGGCAACAGACATCACTACTGCCACCGGCGAACTCGGCGCTGTACGAGCAAGCAACTCTCATGTTGATACCAGCGCCACCGATGGTGCACTTGCAACCATCCTCAAGAAAATGGAGGAGATGGAGAATGAAAACAAAACGCTACGTGATCAAATGAAAGAGCACCAGGAAAGAGTAGACAAAATTCCTAGCGCCCCTAAGCTACTGCCAAAGCGCAACATAGGACGATTCGTTGAACAACTGTATAGTGAGG
Organism: Nicotiana glauca; assembly: GCA_026770625.1. Lineage (NCBI taxonomy): Eukaryota > Viridiplantae > Streptophyta > Magnoliopsida > Solanales > Solanaceae > Nicotiana > Nicotiana glauca. Next base: position 66,029 of record MU741109.1, on the reverse strand, counting down.
AGGCTGCCCCTCACCCAATCCTAAAACACTTCAAGATGCCACCATACTTAAGAATATATGACGGGACTACGGATCCTGAGGATCATCTGATTCATAACGTGACCGCTGTGAAAGGCAACGATTTGTCTAAGGAACAAGTACCATCCGTACTGCTGAAAAAGTTCGGAGATACGCTGACATGAGGGGCCTTGACATGGTATTCTCAATTACTAGCTAGGGCAATATCGACATTCAAAGAAATGGCGGACAAATTTGCCACCGCCCACACAGGAGCAAAAAAAGCCGAAGCTAAGGTCAACGATATCTTCGCCATCAGGCAAACAACAAGTGAGAGACTCAGGGACTTCTTAGCCAGGTTCAACAGAGTAAGAATGAGTTTCCAAACATATCAGAAGGCATGGCGATCGCAGATTTCAAAAATGGATTAAACAGAGATAGTTCAAGAGCGACTAAGAAGTTGTTGAGCCGACTCATGAAATATCCCCCCACCACATAGGAAGAGATTCACAACACCTAGTATGTCGAAGTAAGAGCGGATGAAGACGATCTCAATGGCTAACGACAATACAATCAGAAGTAAGAAGACATCGACGCAACGATGGGTGACGGGAACAACACCCACTCTTCAACAAAGAAAGGCATCAGCCTTACGTCAGGACCCCCAATCCACCCCCTCCAACGTACCCAGATGCTGCACAGCGACATGTCGTCCCACTCTGGAATGAGAGAGGTATGCCTCCTTTATTATCTACCCATAACTTTTGTGTGTCCCCTTCAGAACTAGCGTACGCGCTAGAAAAGTTGGGCACAAAGGTGCAGTGGCCGCAGAAAATGAAATCAGATTCTAGCACAAGGAGGTCGAACGTCTTGTGCGAGTTCCATCATGAAAGGGGACACAAGACCGAAGATTGTATAGGTCTACGACAAGATGTGGTCAAGATGCTAAACCAAGGATACCTGAAACAGTTGATTAGCGATAAGGGAAAGACCAACTTTGCCAGATGACGAGATCAATCCCAAGGTCCACCAAAGCCGTCTTCTCCAGTACGCATCATAAATATGATCGTCAGTGGCGGCAGCGACTCCGCAATCAACCATGTAAAATTCACCACCACACATAAACTGAAACGGTATGACGACTTCGAAGATAGAATCACCTTCAATAATTCTGATATCGACGGTTTGTCTTTTCCTCATTATGATGCTTTAGTTATAACTTTGCATATCGTCGATACTGATGTTAAGAGAATTATGGTAGACAATGAAAGTGGCGCTTGTATTATCCATCCAAGAGTCCTTATGCAAATGAGACTCGAAGATAAGATAATACCGTGTTGCATAACACTAACAGGTTTTAATAATTCAGTGGAGCGGACCTCCGGAGAGATATCATTGCCAGTCTTAGCGATGGGAGTTACACTGGAAACCATATTCCATGTGATGAACCAGGAAACGGCTTACAACGCCATCATAGGGCGCCCCTAGATACACGCCATGCAGGCAATCCTTTCGAGCTTCTACCAGGTGATCAAATTCCCTACCCCATGGGGAGTATTCAGCATTCGAGGCGAGCCACGTACCGTTCAGGAATGCTACCGAATAGCCCAATACTGCACACACACCAAACAACTGAAAGGAGCAAGTGCAGAAGCATAGCAATCAGCCGTGTCGGAGGCTAAAGCCAACCCGACAACGGAAGCCATCAAAGACCCAGAAATCATAGAAGCATGCAAAGCAACGATTGAAGACCTCGACCGGGTCCAATTGGACGACACCGATAGCTCAAAGAAAGCCAACATCGGGCACAGTCTCTGCGAACCAAGTAAGTACCACCAATTCCTAACTAATCATGCAGATTTGTTTGCTTTCTCCCATTCAGATATGCTGGGAATCCCAAAAGACATCACCACTCACAAGCTGAATGTCGACTCACTATACCCGCCTGTACGGCGGATGAGGAGGAAGTTCAACGCCGCAATTGTGGACATGTAATTTTTGACCCGCGCATTAGAATTACTTTTAATAGTCCTAGTATTTTTATTTGGGTTTATTCCTATAGGATTTCACTTTATTATTAATTTTAGTCCTATTTTTAAAGGCACAAAAATTAAAAAGTACAAAAATAGTTTCATTATATATTTTCTTATTTTTAACTTGAGGCCATTAGTATTTTATATCAATATCTTTTGTTTCACTATGATTTTTACTCTTATTTCTGAATATAATAATTTATATAAAAATATCATATTATAAAAATATATAGTTTCATATTATCATATAGTCTATTTAATTAATTAGAATTAGTTTAGTTTTAATTTTGAGTTTGTTATTTAAAGGATTTTTAAAAGTGAAGAAGTACAAGTTTTGAAGCCCCATTTTTACACAAGAAAAGGCCCAATCTGGTAGCCCCACTAAACCAGCCCCAATTACCCGTCCGACCCGCCCTGTTTCTGTTTTTAAATCTTGGCCATCAATCAATTTTCATCCTAGGGCCAGGATTATTTTCCCACACCCAAAAAGCCCAATATTTCCCAAAGAACCCTAATACTAAACCTAAGAGGCCATCAGCTGCAACCATCATCTCTACCGCCTTCTAACTCGCCGGAACTCGCCGGAATCGGACGAGTTCGCTCACGTGGTCCCCTTATGGTCCCCCTCCTCTCTTCTCCTTCTCCCACGCCACTCATATCCCAACAAATCTCATCATTCCAATCCAATTCACATGGATTTATTCCTTTATTTCTTTTGTTTAAACATAAATCCGAAGGCCCTTGGATAACTTTGGGAGAAATGGGGACCGTTGGATGAAGATTTTCGTCCAAGAATCTCCATTTTTTCCGATTTTTATTTATGAAAAGGGATTTTCGGATTTTATCTTGTGGTCCCACATGATTTCTTGCTGAAGAGGGATAGAAGCTTCAAGAGAAAGCTATATATTTGAGATTTTCGGACGAAAAAACTTGGGGAGAAGGAGAGAAAAAGTTTCGAAAGAACTAGGGTTTTCGGATTTTTGGTTTGTTTAGAAAATTTCAATTTATTCAAAAATTGAAGATCTCTTTTAGTGTTGATTGATTCTTTTTTTTGGTTTCTTTTTCATATATAAAAAATCAAAAAAACTATCTCTTCTAGTTTCAATCTTACATAAAGTCAGAAATACAAAGGAAAAATTATGTTTCATCTCTTGTTTGGCTGAACGGAGTTTGGATTTGGAGTTGCCGTTCGAAGTCGAGTCTGTGGTTCCTGTTCGATTTAGTTGCTGTGTTTCTTGTTCGGATTTCGTGATTCAGATCATTGTAGCTGATTTTCTTAATTCTCTGCTACCAAGAAGAAACTTGCAATTCTCAGGTTCATCTTTTTTTCTTTTACTACTGTCTTGGCATGATTCAAATATGATGAGAGTTTAGGATAAAAGTGATTGAATTGTAGTGCTAGTACGGGCTGATTCATGTGGTTTTAATGTTATTTTTATGTAAACCTGTTATGTTTTACCTTGGGTGTTTGAAGTACTTTTATTCTCAAATCCGCTTGTTTCCTTATAATACTAAAGGATTGATTACATGATGTTAAAAAAACTGAAATGATGATTTAAGTCCGTGTAAGTTCCATGGTAGACTAGCATGTTTCTGATGACTGCATTTTTGAGTTCGCTGGCTATTTGTAGCCTTCATCTCGATTCTGTCTTGTCTGATTTGTCGTCGCATTGCTTAATTGTTCATAGTTTCATTACTGCTGCTGATACTCAGTAATTGGTATTTTCATGGGTGATTATCAATAGCCTCTGTTCGTATATGCTGATTTGAAATAGGATCACACAGGGCATTAGTTTGATAACCTACATGGAGTTCTTGTAGTTCACTTAGAATTCAAATATGAGTTTAGCATTTTAGTTTACGCATCATATTCAATCAAATATGCCCCTGTCCAGAATACATGACTATCTGTGCTTTGTTTCTTCTATTAAAGATGGATTAATCAATTGGTTAAGGTTTAGATGACTAGTTTTCAAATCCTTTCAATTTCATGTAGGCTGTTAGTCGCTATATAAGAATTCTATGTGTTCAAATGACTAGGTTTCAAATCCAAGAGTTAGTTAACGAGTCTCGTTTGAGTTCAAGAACAAAAATGAAAGCTCGATGAAGTGTAACCATTGGTTCGCGACCTAACTCGAATTGATATTGTCCCCAACATGGTAATCTGTTAGATTGGTAATCTGCTAGTTTGGTAATTGCTTTAAAAGTCAGTTTATGGTTCAATATCAGTCAAGTTTGATCACATTCTCAGTAGTCTCGTTGCTAAACTTTTTATTAGTCATGACTGATGGGATTGAAACTCATACCTTGAGTGTGTCTAGGCATCTGTGAATTTGGGTCTTATGTTGAATATTCCCTATCCCACTCTCGTAAAGAATGAGGTTAGTGGTTATTTCCTTTTAGAGTTGGTGCAATGTTCTTTTGAGATGGTCAAATGATGGGTCGTGTGTGTTTTAGTCCAATTCATGTTATTCTTAACAAAATTGTGGCTCCAGTGATACATGAGTTTATCATATAGTTTTATATGATTCAAGTGTTAGGTTTGTACTTCTCTAGTGTGCATGGGGTTACTATGGGAGTTGAATTTTCTTTTCCCCTTTTAATTCTTAAACGTAGGAATCTAGTCCTTGATTGAATGAATTCAGTATGTCTTTAAAAGGTGCAAATAAAGTGCTACAGGTGGTTAACTTAGCAGAATAGGAATTCTTGCGCATAGGAATAATGATTAACTTAGATGATAAATTAAATTTTAGGCTTGAAAAGTGAGGTTCAAAAGATTTGATATTGTCAAATAGGTTTGGTAAAAATCTAGCAATTGGTTGTTTTCCCACATTCACTTTGTTTTCTCATGTGCATTTCAGATTATTGTTATATAGTCTTGGTAGTTGCTTATTCATATCCTTTGAATGCTTTAAATTCTCGTTGGCGGAATGTCTATTTCTAGTCTTTGTTTGTGTGCACAGTTTATGTGATTCCTTATGCGTACAATTTGAATAAATTGCTTGAAATGGCTCATGGGGTGGGGTTCGGGTTTAAATGGATTAAAAGAATTTGAGCATGAATTGAATCCTTCTTTTATTTAGTTCTATTTTATTTCATTTTTAACATTTTATCGGTAGGAGCATGTTTAGGCCGTCATCACATGGGTAGGCGCAACCTTAGGATTTTTCATTTGCTTTTTGGTTTCGAGGCGAGAGGACCTCCCTTAGTTATATTTATCCGAGGTATGCCCCGAGGGGTTTGTATATATATTTTATCCGGGGTATGCCCCGAAGTATTTGTATTTGAAGGCCGAAGACGGAACGGTTCGAGGAAGCATAGAATAGTATTTTATTTTTGTTTTATTAGGTGGGGACGACCTCGAGCCTCTTTTGACTGTTTATTTTCTTTTTGTGTTCTTTTACCTCAATTTGAATATCTTAAAAGCTAACTTGATTGAGTACGCAACCGTGACCTTCACGAGACTTGGGGAGTACCTAACACCTTCTCCCCGAGTCAAATAAACCCCCTTACCTGAATCTCTAGTGCGGACTTAGTTTTGAGTCCAAGTGTTTTTTTAAAAGGAAAATATTTTCTTAAAAATGGTGGCCTGGCACACCGAAACCAAATGCCAGGTGGCGACTCTGAGTTATTTTCCCTTTGAAACACAATTTTTGTCACTTTTAAAATTGAAAACCCTTTTCAAGTTTTACCAAAATATTTTTATTTATTTAAGAGGGTTTAGTGAGGCTTGTTTTAAAAAAGGGGTGTGATAGCAATCAACGAAGCGGTCACTGAAGAAGTGGATAAATTATTAGACAATGGCTCCATCAGAGAATCGAAGTACCCGCACTGGGTCGCTAATGTCGTCATGGTCAAAAATAAAAACGGAAAATGGAGAATGTGCGTGGATTTCACCGACTTGAACAAAGCATGCCCAAAGGACTCATTCCCATTACCCCACATCGACCAGCTGATAGACGCCACCGCTGGGCACGAACTGCTAAGTTTCTTAGACGCCTACTCAGGCTACAACCAAAATCATGATGGCCGAAGAAGATCAAGTAAAAACAACTTTCATCACTCACCAAGGGACGTAATTCTAGTAAAGTCAATAAAGAAAGAGAATCACATCGATCACTTGAAAGAAGCCTTTGAGATACTAAGACAATATGGGATGAAGATAAACCCTGAAAAGTGCGCCTTCGGTGTGGCCTCGGGGAAATTCCTGGGCTTCCTCATATCACAACGAGGTATGAAGTCACCCCGGACCAGATCAAGGCTATAGACGCAATTCCCGAAACTTTGAACAACAAGAAGCATGTATAGAAATTAACAGGGCGAATAGCCACCCTATCAAGATTTATCTCACGGTCCTCCGATAGATGCCATAAGTTCTTCAACATACTAAGAAAGGATCATGGGATACAATGGAACGAAGAATGCATCGAGGCCCTAAGAAAATTGAAAGCTTACTTGTCGTCGCCACCATTATTGGTAAAAGCAAACCCGGGCGAGCACCTGCTAGTATATTTGGTCGTGTCCGAAGTTGCTGTCAGCGCAGTCTTGGTCCGCGAAAATAAAAGTACGCAATCTCCTATTTAACATATCAGCAAAACCTTAGTGGATTCCAAAACACGCTATGCACACCTCGAGAAGCTAGCTCTTGCACTGGTCGTAGCTTCACGAAAGCTCAGACCCTATTTCCAGTGCCACCCTATAAAGGTGATAACGACCTTTACCTTGAGAAGCATCCTACACAAGCCCGAACTTTCGGGTAGGCTCGCTAGGTAGGCCATAGAGCTCAATGATCACGACATATCCTACCATCCAAGAACCACCATCAAGTCACTAGTACTTGCTGACTTTGTTGCCGACTTCAGCGCAGAGATATTGCTAGAGGCAAAACTGGAGGCCATTCATGATTCCGCCAACACCGTCCTCTGGGCTCTCTACACTGACGGAGCCGCCAACGCCTCTGGATCGGGACTAAAACTTGTCCTCGAAGTCCCCACTGCCAAAATAATTTGCTAGTCCATACGATGCCCCGAGTGACCAACAATGAGGCCGAGTATAAGACTGTGATTGTAGGTATGAAATTATCCATAAAATATGGAGCTCGATGACTCATCCTCCACTATGACTCCCTACTTGTAGTAAACCAAGTCATTGGGACTTACCAAATCAAAGAACAGAGACTACAAAAATACCAATCGAAAATCCACAAGCTGATGACCGAATTCGATGAATGCCGTTTCGAACAGATACCCAGGGCAAAAAATGTGGAGGCAGATGGCCTAGCAAAATTAGCCGCAGCTACCAAGAATATCAGCAAAGAAAGCGTTGTCACGCTACTCCATTCAGCCATCTATCATGTTGAGGTACTTTCTTTAAACCTTACTTGGGTTTGGCGCAACCAGTTTGTATCCTATCTGCAGGACGGGACACTCCCACGTGACAAGAAAGAAGCCAAAAAAATCCGCATGCAAGCCGCCCGATACAGCCTGATAGAGCATGATCTCTACAAAAGGATGTTTGGCGGACCCCTCGCTAAGTGCCTTGGGCGGCACCAAACGAGACAAGTATTAGAAGAGGTGCACGAAGGCCATTGTGGCGCTCATACAGGTAATCGTGCCCTCATCTGCTGCATCATCCGAGCCAGTTATTACTGGCCCACTATGAAAAAAGAGGCAGCAAAATACGTCTGTAGATGCGAACAGTGCCAAAAGTATGCCTCCATGATACACCAACCAGGACAGCTTCTCCACTCAGTCACCTCAACTTGGCCCTTCATCAAGTGGGGAATGGATATAATCAGTCCCCTGCCAACGGGACGAGGAAAGGTATGATTTCTTCTAGTTTTGACTAATTACTTTTCCAAGTGGGTAGAAGCAGGTGCGTATGCATAGATACACGAGCAGGAAGTCATCGTCTTTATATGAAAAAACATCATATGCTGTTTCGGCATCCCTAAAGAGATCAGATGTGACAACGACCCTCAGTTTATCGGAAAAAAGGCAACTGAATTCTTCGAGAAGTGGCACATTAAGCGGATACTCTCCACTCCATATCATCCCGCCGCCAAAAGCCAAGCCGAGTCCTCCGACAAAACAATATTGAACATATTGAAAAAGAAACTCGAAGAAGCTAAAGGGCTCTGGCCAGAATTACTACCAGAAATGTTATGGGTACATCGAACCACACCCAAATCCAACACAGGAGAAACGTCGTATTCATTGGTCTACGGAACTGACGCAGTCATACCCGTTGAAATTGGGGAGTCAAGCCTAAGATATTCACACACCAGCGGGGTAGACAACAACAGGAACAGACTCCAAGACCTGGACGAGGCTGAAGAACGAAGGGGTATGGCCCACAAAAGAATGACGGCCCAAAAACAACAGGTTGAAAGGTATTACAACAAGAAGGCCAAGATAAGGCCACTCAAAGTAGGCTATTACGTCCTCAAACCCAAAATATTGTCGTCAAAGGATCCGAGTGATGGAAAATTGGGTACCAGCTGGGATAGACCATATAAAATCATAGCAGCAGCGAACAAAGGAGCATTCCAGTTAGAAATAATGGAGAGAAAAACACTCCAAAACAACTGGAACATCGCCCACCTCAAATACTTCCACTTCTGAAAGGCGTCCCCCGAGCCGTACTCTTTTTCCCTTATCCGAGTTTTATCCCAGTTGGATTTTATAGGGAAGGTTTTTAATGAGGAGGTGGAGGAGAACCTGGGGGGTATCTGAATATAAGTTTATCACATCGGCCACTCGACGCGGTCTTCGGGCCGATATAATAAAGGGACTACGCTTGTGGAACCTCCAGTACACAGATGAAACTCTACATTTTACAGAATCGTCTCCATTATGTAAGCGGCTAAGGCCACTGTCTCCATTATGTAAGCAGCTAAGGCCATTATCTCCATTATGTAAGTGGCTAAGGTCACTATCTCCATCTGTGCAAACGGTCAAGGCCGTGTGAAAATCAACAATGGCTAATTCCATCGCCATTAACCGTCGACCTAGTTCGACCACGACGGATAATACTTCGACGACAATGGAAGTCATATCCTACTGGTTAAGGCCATCACCATTAAGCGTCGACCCAGTTCGACCACGACAGATAACACTTCGATGATAGTCGAAGTCATATCCTACTGGCAAGGCCATCGCCATTAAGCGTCGACCCAGTTCGACCACGACGGATAACACTTCGACGACAGTCGAAGTCATATTCTACTGGCTAAGGCCATCGCCATTAAACATCGACCCAGTTCAACCACGACGGATAACACTTTGACGATAGTCGAAGTCATATCCTACTAGCTAAGGCCATCGCCATTAAGCGTCGACCCAGTTCGACCACGACGGATAACACTTCGACGGTTGTCGAAGTCATATCCTACTGGCTAAGGCCATCGCTATTAAGCGTCAACCCAGTTCAACCACGACGAATAACATTTCGACGGCAGTCAAAGTCATATCCTATTGTCTAAGGCCATCGCCATTAAGCGTCGACCTAGTTCGACCACGAGGGATAACACTTAGACGGTAGTCGAAGTCATATCCTACTGGCTAAGGCCATCGCCATTAAGCGTCGACCCAGTTCATCCATGACGGTAACACTTTGATGGCAGTCAAAGTCATATCCTACTAGCTAAGGCCATCGCCATAAAGTGCCAACCCTGTTCGTCCATAACGGATAACACTTCGATGATGGTTGAAGTCATATCCTACTGGCTAAGGCCATCTCCATTAAGCATCGACCCAGTTCGACCACGATGGATAACACTTCGATGATAGTCAAAGACATCCTACTGGCTAAGGCCACCGCCATTAAGCGTCGACCTAGTTCGACTACGATAGATAACACTTTGTCAACAGTCGAATTTACGTCTTATCTTATTAGCTAAGATCGAGCTTTGACACACCGACTGATCACGCCAAACTATGCCTTATAAAAAGGACAATGCGGTCGTTGCAAATATAATCCGATTTACAAGTCCGAAGTCGAATCCCATAGAGAATTAACCTATCAATTACCTTTGTTGGAATCACTAAATTCTTTATAATCAACTTCCCCAAACGTTGTAAATAATAGTTGATGGTATTTCTACTAACTAAGATTGAAAATAAATAAACAAATAGTTGTAAACTAAATATGCTTGGGTTGTAAACAATAATAAGAAGGTTCTAATGTAGTGATTGCCCATATTGATGGAATCCTTTCCGGTATTGTTTCATATAGATTCACCAAAATATCTCTATCAATCATGAGCACTCTTTTTACCGTAAATCTCTCCCGAGTAATCACGATAATTTACTAGACACAATCTCCCGAGATATACTAGCTGACTTTATTTATTATAGCTCACTTTAGATTACACCCAAGGCTTCGTTATCCCTAATCCCGCCTTTAAACCCATAGTTATAGATCCCTCTTATACTTTGGGAGTGGTGTTGTTAAACAATTACCTAAATATGCACTCTTTCCGGAGTTATGCACGCTAATTAGGCACAGCTAATTGAGGATCCTGTCAATTAACTATAATAAACACATAATTGAAAAAATAGAGATTAACCGGCCAACTATATGAACATAATCAAGAAGTTCATCCTTCAATAGGTTCCATCAAAACCTTAGACTAAAGTATTTAGCTACTCATAACAACATAAAGATAAATTACGAAAATATTCATCATGGAAAATTGCAAGAAAAAGAAAAAATAAAGAAATATGATGTTTTTGGGTGATCTCTCACACTTGTGTTTCTTGCAAAAGTACTCTCCAAAACAAATCTACCCTAATATGGCCGAATTTCTACTTTTTATAAAGGTTTTACACCAAGTTTTCCCAACTTGACACTTTAGTCCCTGGCTTTTCCGCGTTCTTCCACGGTCCCACTACGGTTATGCCAGGACCACGGCCAAAGAGGTCCTCTGATCTGCTCTCCCGTGGTCCTACCGCGGTTAAGGTCTGACTGCGACATGCCAAGTTCAGCTCTGCTTTTGTCTTTTCACTTGGTGCATTTCGTGGGCATTGTTTGATTGACCTCCTTTTATCTGTAATTGATCCCAAACTTGCTCCATCGACTTCTTTCGTTTGATATAGCTTGCAAAGTATGAAAAGCATTAATCAGAGCATTTAGTTATCACTTTTACCACAAAGCTATACAAAAATGTGGTTCTTTAGGGTCCAATTATAGTCTAAATTCACCTATTATCAACACCCCACACTTAAATCTTTGCTCGTCCTCGAGCAAGTTGAACAACACTTCAAGGCCTATTCATTCAATCATTACCCTTTTTATGTCACACCTGCTATTATGACAGAACAACCTAAGCAGTGTAACAGCCACACCTCAGATGAAGACTCTAATGCCATGACACACTCATGCTTACTCTATGTACTCTAAGAAAAGTGAAGACTTGCTTTTTCTTCTTGAGTTAAATGTCCTCACATTACATTTTTTAGAGAAGTTCCACATACATGAAATCAAATAACAAGGAATAGTAGAATAAACGAATTCACTCACTCTCAATAGAGAACATTCATATGCCACACAGATACACCATAAGCTTGCCCTTAGTGTAATACTCTACTAATCGAATTGTTCAGTCTAAGATCAATAGGGCTTCATTTAGTTGTAATGTAGGCTATGGGACGGGTAGGATGCATTTCGATATAAGAGTGTCTACACCTCCCTAAGCACTTTAATACATACATTTTCTCAATTAAACCTCATCCTTATGTCACCCCAAAATTCCACTTTCACATCAATATAACTACCCCATTCTTCTTTAAGCACACTTGCATCAAGAGCCACCACTTATCTAGGAGTTTTTATGTTTATAAAAAAAAATTCAATTCAACTGGCTCTTCCTTTTTCAAAACAGTGCACCTTTCTCCTTATTCAACTAGTTCCACTCGAAAGCCAAACCGACCACCCCACACTTTAACTTTTAAAAGGTTCATAACAATTCAAGTGCTCATGATAGGTGAAAAGGTTCAAATAGATGGTTAATTCAAACAAATGGGTAAGGCTTGTAATGTGGTAGCCAAAGAAAAAGGATTATAGGTTCAAAGGGGTTAACTATGGTAATATGCACAGGTGGATTCATGATTATATAGGCTATACAAAGAAATTCCTAAATCATCTCTAAGACCAAACAATTACTATTTCGCTTTGGACACACACGGGGCAAGTTCTAGGTATCGCATGCAAGCACAGAATACGTGTATAACCTCACACGCACTTGGCATGTAACTCATTCTGAATTAGTTTGTCAACAAATTCACGTGATCATTCAAGTAAGACAAGGTGTGCAAAATTAAGGCATAAGACTAAGAGTCTACACGTGTGCCTAGATGTCGCACCCTCAAGTTCGTTTTAAGTATTTGCAGGTATGTACACCACGAGATACATTCTTGCCCAACCCTTCTTAGCCCAAAAGAGTCCTAAGAGTCCTAAAATCTATTAAATAAAAATCTAGCTAACCCGGTTCAAGAAAAACCCTTGGAAAAGAACCGCAGTCAAAAGAAAAAACAAGGGGGAATTACTACACTACCTAAAAAGAAAATAAAATTAAATTAAATCTTTTTGGATTTTTTGATTGGACTACTTCCCTCAAGAATACTGTCTAGGTGGTCCGTCATAAGGAAGAGTCTCCTAAATTTTCTAGGTTTCTTTTTTTTATTCAACCTTAACCCTCAAGAAACCCGTCGACAAGTGTCCATAGTTCGGCCAAGTTGGTGACATCTAAGCTACTTATACAACAACACATATATACACTAATCATATATACACATACCCAAGTCTCCTACCCCACACACAAAGTGTATGGCATGTCCTCATGTCATAAAACAATTAAAGATCAGAAGGTAAGAGAACTTCCCTGGTCATCAGTCGGAGTCAGAGACGGTGTTGGAATCCACGTGACAAGCCCTCCCTAAAGCACGGAACCAAGCCATCACCCGGCTCTCAGACCTGGCTTGCCATCTAGACATGGCATCCAAACGAACATGCAGGCTATCTACCAAGGAGCAAAGTTCTGCCACGTCTTCCTCCACAGAAGGAAACAAGGGTCGGCTGGAGTATGATCTAGAGAACTCCACCCCAGTTCAGGGTTGCCGTGAGGATCCAGCTGCATCATAAGATCTCCTGGGTGGTGCCATGGGTGCTGGGGCATCATCATCATCGTCCAGGTCAATGTGTGTAGGTGCATCTCTGCCCACTTTGATCTTTGATGCTCGGAAAGCTATTTTTGGGGGTAAAGTGCCATCCGTAGGACTGACTGGGACATCAACCAGCAAACATAACCTCATCACAAGTGAGGGGACGTAAAACCCCTTAGTCGTCTGAGGCGACCGGAGGATAATTTCATCTCCAATGATTTTAGCAACAACAACGTCCTTCCTGGTCGCGAAGCACCAAACCAATAGAGCCCGTAAGTTTTTCACATCTGTTGTGTTGCCCGTGCGCTATAACCTGCTGCAAATCATGGTGAACTAGCACTTAGTTTCCCATGTGAACGACTTGGAATGCAGGGTCATGTTTTCTTGTATCCAAACTGGTCGTCCCCCTGACCATATGGAATCAATCATAGTGTCCCAATTGACCCTTGGAGAATTGTGGTAATAATCATTATCACCAGTGAACGGAGGCAGCTGCAGGACCTGGCAAATTTTCTGTTCTGAGGCATCTACTACTTTGCCCCGCACCACCACAGAACGGCACATATGTTCTAGGCAGTTCACATAGAACTCCCAGATTATCATTGGGTTTGCCATTTCAGGTTCATCGAACAAGTACTCCATCCCCCTCCGGCGGATTTCCTCATACATGTCCGGTTTTTCGACACGGAGGGCGACCCAGTCAATACCAATCTCGGGACAAAGCTTTTTGTGGATTTCGCATGAAACTTGTCCTGGGCCTCCTCAGACGTGAACCGAGTGGCATCATATATCGGCACGTCAGAAGTTCTTTCCGAGTTCCTTCATTTCTTTCGGGCCATAGTACCTGCAATCAGTTCATCATAACAATTAGGGGTAACCAAACATGTGCCAGTCGGATGGATACTCAGACTTCGCTACCCGCTGGCACCAAACAATTACCCAAAGTGGACAACATCCACAATTGTCCCCACACCACTTATCAATGATACAATTCCGCTATATAAGACCCCCCCCCTCCCACAAGCTTCCACCAATAATACCTGTTAAGTATTACCACAACCCACCCCACACAAAAATTATCAACTAGGAATACACTCCCACATCTACACAAAGCAACCCCAAACACCAACTACAACACCAAACTTGGAGTCTAAAATCCCATTTCAACAAAAATCAAGAATTATATACAATAATCACTACATAATGCAAAATACATACAACACAAGGAAAAGTAGAAAAACTTACTTGACGATTACCGCGGAGTCTTGAGAAAGAAAAAAATTTTGGGAGGTTGTGGGGGTGGGGCATTTGGGGGGAGGGGATGGGTAGGGTTTGGATGGAGAATGGGTTAAGAAGAAGGAGTAGTGGGGGTTTTGGGTTATGGGAGGAAGAAGAGAGAGTGGGTTTTGGGGAGAAGAAGAAGAAGGATAATGCAGAAGAAAAGGGTTTGGGAAGAAGAAGAAGAAGAAATTTGGAGAAGAAGATGAGAGAAGATAGAGAAGAAATAAGAGAGTATGAGAGAAAAAAGGGGGGTGTTGGTTGTTAATGGTTGGGGTTGTGGGTAGGTTAGGGTAATTAAAGGGTGGGAAAAAGAAAATAAAAATAAAAAACTATACTGCAAGTCGTACCTGGGCTTGGCCCGAACTAGCACGGTCATACCGCGGTTACGCAACGACCGCGATGGTCCAACTTCAGAGAGGGTCCTTGACCGCGGTCCCACCGCGGTTATGCCACGGCCGCAGGGAACCAACTTCAGAGAGGGTCCTTGACTGCGGTCCCACTGCGGTTACGCCGCGACCGCGGTGGACCTGTTCCTGGATGCCAATTTCGATGTTCTTTTCATTGTTTTGCCCCTTAGGCACTATTTTTACCTCTTTTAATGCCTACCTTACCCATGTTATGCCCAGGCTCATGATGCAAAGTCCTCCGCACTAACCTGCATATATACAACATGTTAGAAATTCTACTATCGTGGGTTGTCTCCCATGAAGCGCCTGATTGAACGACACAGCACGAGCGCAAGATTCGCTCAACCTCTCCCTTCTCTTTTTTTATATGATATTACAGACTACACTTACAACACATTCGTGGGTTGCCTCCCATGCAGCGCCTGATTTAATATCACGGCACGACGCACGTGAGCGGATTTAAGGCTCGTTCGACCTTTGAGGTTCAGTCAGGTGAATCTCATACCCTTCCTTTGGTTCATTCATACCCACATATAGTTTTAATCTCTTCCCATTGACTCTAAATATACAAGTGTCTTTCTCAGCGGCAATCTCTACAGCACCTGAAGGGAATACTTCAACCACTCGAAACGGTCCAGACCATCTTGACTTAAGCTTCCCAGGAAACAATCGCAATCTTGAGTTATAGAGAAACACCAAGTCCCCGGGTTTCAAATGTCGCTCAACAATGTTCTGGTCATGTAACCTCTTCATTCTTTCCTTGTACAATCTTGTGCTCTCAAAAGCAAGATGTCTGAACTCGCTAAGCTCATGCAACTCAGTGATTCTAGTTGTGTCTGCAGCTTCAATATCTAAGTTCAACTGCTTCAATGACCACCACGCTTTATGTTCAAGTTCCACTGGCAGGTGATAGGCCTTTCCAAACACCAACTTATATGGTGACATACCAATTGGTGTTTTAAACGCAGTCCTGTAGGCCTAGAGTGCATCATCTATCTTTCTCGCCCAATCAGTTCTTGTGGCATTCACAGTCTTGGTTAACACACTCTTTATCTCTCTGTTAGACACTTCAACTTTACCACTAGTTTGCGGGTGATACGGATTAGCCACCTTGTGGCGCACGTCATACTTTGAAAGCAAACTTTTTGAAGGCTCTATTACAGAAGTGAGTGCCCCCGTGACTGATAATCGCTCGTGGTGTCCCAAATCGGGTGAATATGTTCTTCTTCAGAAATCCCACCACTACTCTTGCATCATTAGTGGGTAACGCACTAGCTTCCACCCATTTGGACACGTAGCCCATAACAACAAGTATATATTTATTGCTAAAGGAGCTGACGAAGGGACCCATGAAGTCAATCCCCCAGACATCAAACACTTCCACTTCTTGAATCGGGTTCATGGGTATCTCGTGGCGACGGGAAATGTTCCCAGTCCGCTGACATTCATTGCAGCCCTTAAACTATAGATGCACGTCTCTAAACACTGTTGACCAAAAGAATATAGCCTCAAGCACTTTTGCAGTTGTCCTAACCCCTCCAAAATGTCCTCTGTCACGCCTCATTTTTTTACACACCTACCCTAAAGGATAAAATGTATAAGGGAGTTTTTCCATTTAAAGTGACATTATTTGAAATGGGATTATTTATTCAATTCAAAGTCGCCACTTGGGATAGGTTTTGCTTTTGGTGTCCCAGGTCACCGGTTTATCTTGAATCCCAAATCGAGGAAAACTTCGACTTCCCGAATGGAGTCTGCGAACCAGAGATTCTGAATAAGGAATTATGTTGACCCGAGGAAAGGTGTTAGGTACCCCCGGATCTTGTGGTTCTAGCACGGTCGCTTAAATCATTATAAATGGCTAAAATCTGATTTTTATACATGTTCAAACCTGTAGTGTAATTTTAGAATTATTTATCGCTTTTAATTAATTTTTAAAAAAGTGAACGTCGTTTAAAAACATATTTTTGGATCACTTCACATGAAATGCACCCTGATCCTCGACACATTCTTATTCAACATATTTGGATTTGAATTTGGGTTGCATGAAATGCACACCCGTATTTAAGAAGGTAAAATTATTATAAGAGCGCCTAAAGCGACTAACGTATCATTAACTTTGCGGAGGGCCATGAAATTCGCTAAATGGTACGCCTCAAATTCTAAGTATTTTTTAATTAAGCACTTAATGAGGGCCCCACAATTTATGGGTTTCGTTTGGCGAGGCTCAATTCATTTTATTGATAAAAGGACAAACCTAAAGTAATCTATAGTATGCTACTTAATTTGTCTCTAAAATAAAGAAAGGCCCTAATTAATTATTTTATGAAAAGCCTACAGTCTATCAGTTGAACATTAATAGACCAGGTGCTATTTTCAAACTTAGGTCCAAAGAGCCCAATCCCTACACGGGACGGGGGTTCTCAATAAACTCAAGTGTTGGGCCTGAGGCAGGCCCGAGCTGGAAAGCTACTATTGCATGACCTTACTTTAGATCCATGTTCTATTCAATTCGAAATATAGATGACAAACTATTTTATTTATCTATCTACCAGTTATTCCTACATATTATTAAAGATGGTAATCAGATTGGAAACAAGGATTCGAATCTAACAACAGTGATAGCTACTTGATTGCATTATTTTACTTAACATATGGTCATGAAATGAAATACTCAAAAACAGCCTTATCTCATTCCTTGGAAATTCAACATAATTGTGGACAAATTTTAAACGGTCTTATTTGATTACAAATTAAAGTGCAGACAGCTACTAAAGGTCTACTTCATTATCAAAACACTTTCAGACAAATTCATGAAACAACTGCCAAGCTAAAATTAATCCAAATTATTCAATTAACCTATCATGAAACTAATTACACCTAATACTTCAAACTCGAAACTCGCGCATATCTTCAGACACACGAACACACACCTAGTGGTTCAAGTGAACACATGCGTGCTCACCAACTCATCATCTCAATACAGTCCATTACAAATTAGGCATTCAATCAATCCAAATTATTTTTTTTTAAAAAGTCCTAGTTACAATGCAATTAGAGTTAGTGGTAACGGAAATATTAAAACAACTGAAGCCTTCAATAAACTATGCCTCTATCTCATTTCATTTTAGTCGAGATTCTACATGAGATTAGGATTCAGAACATGTACCTGAAATTGAAATACAATGAGGAAGCAGAGATCAGCAGCAATAATGACTATCATCAGCAGTTCAAAATCAAACTCAAAGTCCAGGAGTGTTTTGAAAACCAAACAAGATCAATAGAATAGTCCAAACGGTACCAAAATATTCAGAAATGACCCAGGAAATCAGTACACCCAACTAGTTAACCCACAGTCTACTCGAATTGCACAGATCCAACACTTAGATGACTCGAACTTAACCCAATAACACCTCAGGAAAGCTTCAGCTACTACAAATCACCACAATAGTTGGAATAACACCAGCAACTACTGGAAACTGAACCAGCAGACTCCTCTAAACTTCAATTACCAGAGATTAATCTAGGAAATGCCCAATCAGTCACTAAAACTAGAAATTAGCCTAATGTAACAGCAATTTTTTTGATTTTTCTATTTGTATTTTTGTTTTTTTTTTTTGGATTTTTGAGGAACTAGATCTATGATTGAAATTTGAAAATTAAATCTGAGATTCAGATCTGCAGCACAGAGTTTTTAGGGGGGAATTTTATGGCTGAAAAACTTGGGAATTTTCAAGGGTCTCTAACTTGGGAATTTTCAGGGGTCTAAAAACTTGTTAGTGAAGGCATTGGGGTTGCCTTTTATAGGCAACCAATGGGGTAGAATGTTCTAGATGGCCCTCACATTTTTTCCTCTCTTTTAATTTCATATTTCACTTATTAAACCTTTAATTTCTGACCTGTTTCTCAAGTTACTGCCCTAAGTTTGCTGAAATCTACACTAAAGTCCTATTCTAGAAGGCCCTAGGGTGTTCTTTTAACTATAAAATACCTATACTACCCTTATCTTAGTTTTGAATTTACTATTCTTAACAAAACTGCTCTTTTCTATGCCCAAACTACCCCTGAAAACTTCTTGAAACTACTGACCCTCAATAAACCTACCAGTTATAACCATACAACTAATCTAAGCCCAATGAACAAATGAACTTAATGAATTACTGATTAAGCTTACACCGGACTGAATTAAACTAACCAAGAACTAACAAACAAATACTTAACAAAAATAAGGATCAAACAACATCTAAACAGACTCAATTAATGAAACAAAAACCAAATACATGATCAGGCAATATCAATAATAAGACGATCAACGCTAAGAAAACAAACTCCAGAATATAATATCAAACTAAAGGACTTGAATCATACGTAGAGGAAATCTAAACAAAACTAAAGAAAAACATGTAAGCTAATGTGCCTGAAACTAATTTTAAAGAATTCAAATCAAAACTAATATTAACGACCGACCAAATTACTATCATGGATTAAAAGAAAAGTAAACAAAAATCCTCATACTGGACATTGATTCGAGCTAATTAACAGAAAAAGGGAAACAATACAACCAAATTCTAAATTGATTAATCGAGAAGAGATAAAAAAATAATAGAAATAAAAATCAAGAAAACATTACCTGAGGAGCCTAGACCGGACATTGGAAATTTGATTTTAGCCCCGAAATAACATAATCGTTCGTTCTTTGCTCAAAACAAATGAAAATGTTATTTCAGGACTCAAATCTAATACTGGACGCGAGAAATTAACCAAACTCAGACCCAATTGAATTTCAGGGTTCTGCTCATCCGGAAAATTTGAAATTCGAGCAGATGCAAGGTGTTTCAAGAAAAAACAGTTGGAGATTAAGGATGAGGGAGTTGATGTGGTTCAGAGGTGTGAATTTGGTCGGACTTCGCTAAATTTGTGTTTTTGCCGGATCTTAGATCTGACATTCGAGAAAATCGGTGGGGATTTGAGGAAAATGGATTTGAGAGTTGGAAAGAGGAGGAAAAGGAGAGTGTGTGGTGAAATTTTTGGAGGATTTGGAGCTTCGCCACCGCCGCCGGCGGATGGCGGAGGAAGGCGGAAGCCCGGCTGAGTGACGGCCGGCATTACAGGGGTACGAGGAAGGGATAGTTGGTTCTAGGGTTTGGACTAAAATTTCGGACAGCTATATTGAAATGTAAGGTTCATTGTGGGCCATTGGATCCGGGCAAATCAATGGCTATGATTGAGTGACAAGGAAATGATGTCGTTTTGGAATTTAATGAATTGGACCGGGTGAGGTATTCAATTGTGTTGGGCGAGTGACTTTGGTAATTTGGGCCAGGGAATTTAATAAAAAACGGCCCAAATCCGATTATGTAAGACCAACTCTTTATTAAAGCTTTCCTCTTATTTTCTTTTATATCCTTTTTATTTCTTTTACTTATTTTTGTATTTCATTTTATTTATTTATATATTTTTTTCGTTAAAAATGCAAAAGATAAAAATGAAACCTAATTTATTTCCAAATTTAAGCTAATTAATTCCTAAAATTGTTTAAAGACCATTTCGTGACAAATTCAACAATTAACAATTAAAAATGCAAAAGTGGACTATTTTTATTATTTTTTTATATTTTGTTCTAGAAACAACTTAACCACTAATTAATCCTAAAATATGAAATCAGATCCTAAATGCAAATGTCATGCGTATTTTTTTTTTATATTTTTCATATGAATTAAAATGCACAAATAAAATGCAAATAATTAACATAAAATAACACGAAATTTACAAAAGTGTAAAATAATGAAAGATAATTTTTTGTTTGAATTTTTGGGAATAATTCATGTAGGGCAAAAATCACGTGCTCACAGCTGGCCCTCTTTGCTCGGGAATACGCAGAGTTCTCGGGCAAAGATAAGTGATCGGCTACGAGCGATTTTTGCCCGTTCGAATACTCCGCGTGAAGCATTTTTGAAAATCATCTGACCAGACCCTGCTTCGGAGGTTGCCTACATATCCTTGGCTAAAAAGGAATCAAGTTAGTGTAGTTCGGGAAGGATTGGTAGCTGGAACTACCAGGAGCTGTGATTTCACTGCTATTGCTGCTGCTACTGCTTGCTGACCTCCTTATTACACCAAAAGGAAAATCAAAACTAAGCTAGCTATGCTTATCACCTATGAGTTACAAGATTCCTATTTATGATTCACTTGAAACATGATCTTGAGTCTTGGCTGATTTTTCTGTGGACTCCGATCTGAATCTTGATGCTCGTAAGTTGTAGGTGTTTACTTCTTCATGCAGCATTGGGTTGAGACAGGATCAGTGGAGCTTGTGACTTCAATTTTTATTTTGAGCCATCCGCTCCATTGTGTGATTCGCATTTGAGTTCATTTCTTCTTGTTCTTTTCTTCTTTTCTTGATTCTGGCTTGAGACTCATTCCATTGGTCATCTCGCACCTTGTGTCTTGAGATCGACCTGCTTAAGATACCAAAACAAACAAACGAACGAAATTTTTCTGCCTCAGTTTTTACTAGAAAAATTTCGTGAGTTAGTTGTGACACATATCTAAGCAATCAAATCAGGGTTGTGAAGGGAGATCCTCGGTTTTTGGCCAGGATTTGGAAAGAAAAAGCTCCACGGTTTTTGGCCGGGATTTGGAAAGAAAAGGCTCCATGGTTTTTTGGCTAGGAGATCCTCGGTTTTTGTCCGGGATTTGGAAAGAAAAAGCTCCACAATTTTTTGTCTAGGATTTGGAAAGAAAATACTCCACGGTTTGTTTTTTTTTTGCTGGGAGATCCTCGGTTTTTGGCCGGGATTTAGAAAGAAAAAGCTCCACGGTTTTTTGGCTGGGAGATCCTCGGTTTTTTGGTTGGGATTTGGAAATAAAAAGCTCCACGATTTTTTGGTCGGGAGATTCTCGATTTTTTGGCCGCGATTTAGAAAGAAAAATCTCCACGAATTTTTGGCCGGGAGATCCTCGGTTTTTTGGACGGGATTTTGAAAGAAAAAGGTCCACGGTTTTTTGGCCAGGAGATCCTCGATTTTTGGCCGGGATTTGGAAAGAAAAAGCTCCACAATTTTTTGGGCCGGGATTTGGAAAGACAAAGCTCCACAGTTTTTCGGCCGGGAAATCCTCGGTTTTTTAGCCGGGATTTGGAAAGAAAAAAGCTCCACGATTTTTTGGCCTGGAGATCCCCGGCTTTTATTGCTGAGATTTGGAAAGAAAAAGCTCCACGGTTTTTTGGTTGGGAGATCCTCGGTTTTTTGGCCGGGATTTGAAAAGAAAAAATATCCACAAATTTTCGGCCGGGAGATCCTCGGTTTTTTGGCCGAAATTTGGAAAGCAAAAGCTCCACGGTTTTTTGGCCGGGAGATCCTCAGTTTTTTGGCCGGGATTTGGTTGGAAAGAAAAGGCTCCTATACTACTATGATTTGTTTTTCTTTTGGGATTTTCATTTTTTTTGTCTTCTTTTCTTGTTCTTTTATATTTTCTTTTTTTATGTAGCAAAACGCATGAAAGAATATTGGGAAACTTCCTTTTTTGTCATTTTCCTATTGCAAAACTGTTTTAGCGCTCGCGCATTTCATTTATTTTTGGGTTGCACCTCCTTCTTGCACGGTTGCTTTGAATAAGACGTGTTTTCAACAAAGAACAATTTGTTAGTTTGAAATGGTGGTTGGTTTTATGTCCTTGATCATCACAATTGTTTGATCCCGGCCCCATTTCCGTTGAGAACTTTGCTGCTTGTTGGCCTTGAGGGTGAATCTCTTTTTAAACTGACTGGGTTCAGCCTTAGGATTTCATGATGACTCGCCTGTATGGGCTCCGGCCCTTTTGCTTTATTCTGTCCTTAGGACCTTTTCCTTTTACTTTATTTCTTCTCCAATGTTTTTGCTTTGAAAGCATCAACCACCATGGTCAGTGGGGATTGGCCTGACGCACTCGCTAAGGCTGGACATTTTTTGACTCTGACCAAGCGGAGCCCGATAGAACCAATCCTACCACCTTTCTTTGTAGTAATTCCGGAATCAGTGTTAAATCAAAAGGGATTCAAGGAAGAAATATACTAAAGCAAGCGAATGAGTTTAAATAGAAGCATCCCTTTCAGGGGGGAAAAGAAGGACTTATCTGGGGTGTGCATGCTGGCTTCAAATGAATCATAACATGCTTCTTGGACTGGACGCCTAACCCACAAAAGCTTTCCAACTTCTCGGGAACCCATTGATTTGCATTTCAAAACCAGGGAACCTTGCCGGGACTCTTTTAGTGATGAGATGTCTTCTTTTCGGCCGACAGCGCCCTTTGCGAGTTTTTGCCAATCGACCTCTCTCATTTCTCTTCTCACCATCGCCCGATAATGCTATTTGCGAGTTTTCACTAAGCGGACTCTCTCATTTTCAGTTTCTCTACTCACCATCACCTTATGGTTCCCGAAGGTTTTCACCGATAAGACTCTCTTATTTTATTTTTCTCAATTTCCATTGTATCATATTCCCACAATGATATTTTTCACTTCCCTGCTTTTGCCAATTGATCAGAAGAACTTGGACAAAGTCTTTGGGTAAAAAGGATTTTGGGCGGAACTACAACTTTGGAACCGTTTCGGCGGATTCATAACCGAACACTCGTATCATCTGCCCCAGTTTCAATTTTTGGGAAAATTGGGATTTTTGCTTTGGTGTGACTGAACCTTAGGGAGAGGCTGCCTACGTACCCTTTCGGGATCAAGTCAGACGTAGTTCAGGCAAATAATTTTTTTTGTTTTTGTTTTGTTTTTCTTTTCTCTTTCCTTTCTTTTTTCTTTTTTTCTTTTTTTATTTTTTTATTTTTTTCTTTTTTTCTTTTTTTTCTTTTTTTTCTTTCTTTTTCTTTTCTTTTCTCTTTCCCTTCTTTTCCTTTTTTTACTTTCGGGTTCCAAAGAGGGTAGTCAAAGAAATCGAACCAGCTCAAAGGGTTTACGAAGGATTGATACTGTTTGGGGTAGCGGGAATGAAAGCCTTCGTCATCTCAATTGCACAAAAACCATCACCCTAGGAGGTTTAGACATAGTACCTTTTTACTGCATTCGCATTGACTGTTATTTCAGGATCATTTCCTTCAATGTCTCCTAGATACACTGCTCTTTTTGGCAAAATCTTTCGGATTATGTATGGACCTTTCATATTGGGAGCAAAATTTGCTTGTGCTTCCTGGTGATGAGGGAGAATGCATCTAAGCACGAGCTGTCCCACTTCGAAGTTTCTGGGACGTACTTTCTTGTTATAGGCACGGGCCATTCTTTGTTAGTACAACTGCCCGTGGCACACTGCGGCCATCCATTTTTCATCAATTAATGACAACTGCTCTAGCCAAGTTTTGACCCACTCACTGTCCTCGATTTCTGCTTCAACGATTATACGAAGAGAAGAAATTTCTACTTCTGGAGGTATGACTGCTTCAGTTCCGTAAACCAACAAGTATGGGGTGGCTCTGATTGATGTACGAATTGTGGTGTGATACCCGAGTAACGCAAAAGGCAGCTTTTCATGCCATTGCCTGGAGTTTTGAATCATCTTTATCAAAATCTTCTTGATGTTTTTATTCGCTGCTTCAACGGCTCCATTGGCTTTTGGCCGATAAGGGGTAGAGTTTCTGTGTGTTATCTTGAATCGTTCACATACCTCTCCTATCAAACGACTATTCAAGTTTGCAGCATTTTTGGTAATGATAGTTGCAGGAATACCAAAGCGACAAATGAGATTGGAATGCACAAAATCTACCACAACTTTCTTGGTGACCGACTTGAGAGTGATGGCCTCAACCCATTTAGTGAAGTAATCAGTTGAAACCAATATGAATCTATGCTCGTTTGAAGCTTTCAGCTCGATTGGCCCAATGACGTCCATACCCCAGGAAATAAAGGGCCAAGGTGCTGACATCGGATGAAGCTCCGTTAGAGGTGCATGAATAGAATCTCCGTGCACTTGGCATTGGTGACATTTCCAAACAAAGCTGAAGCAATCTTTCTCTATGGTTATCCATTAATATCCCGCTCGCGGGATTTTCTTAGCCAAAACATATTTGTTCATATGAGGTCCGGGGTCCTTTTATACAAAACATCGCCGCTTAAGAAAAAACCACTCGCATGTCGTCTAATGGTTCTCTTCTGGTCTCCAGTGTCTTGCTCGGGGTACTCTTGTGTTTTCAGAAATCTTTTGATATCATGATACCAGGGCTAAATGCTGGGTTCCAACTCGACTGTGTCACAATAACCGTGCCATTTTTTGATTTGAATTTCCAGGGGATCAATATGGGCATTGCCTGGGTAAGACAGCATTGAGGCTAAAGTGGCGAGTGCATCAGCGAGTTCATTATGACATCGAGGGATGTACCTGAATTCTATTGACTTGAAGCGTTAAGCGAGATCTTCCACGTGTTGCCGATATGGAATGAGCTTAACGTCTCGAGTCTCGCACTCCCCTTGTGCTTGCCAGATAATCAAATCGGAGTCCCCCATGATCAATAAATCTTCAACTTCCTGGTCAACTGCCATATTCATGCCCATGATGCAGGCTTCATACTCAGCTGTGTTGTTTGTGCAAAAAAATCGTAGCCTAGCTGTAGCTGGATAGTGGTGACTATTGGGTAATATCAAGATTTCCCCAATGCCTACACCTCTTGTATTTACTGCTCCGTCAAAGAACATTTTCCAAGTACGAGTGTCTTCAGAGATAGCTTCTACTGAATTAACTTCTTCATCTAGGAAGTATGTGCTCAACGGTTGATATTCCTTGTCAACCGGGTTTTCTGCTAAATGATCTGCCAACGCCTGGGATTTCATTATCGTACGAGTGACATAGACTATGTCAAATTCAGTGAGCAGGATTTGCCATTTTGCCAATCTCCCAGTGGGCATCGGTTTCTGGAATATGTACATCAACGGATCCAACCTGGTTATGAGGTAGGTAGTGTGAGCTTGAAGATAGTGTCTCAACTTCTGAGCGACCCACGTCAGAGCACAACATGTTCTCTCCAACAAAGTATACTTAGACTCGTAGCTGGTGAACTTCTTACTCAGATAATAGATTGCCTGCTCTTTCTTACCGGTTATATCGTGTTGCCCCAGAACGCAACCAAAAGAATTTTCCAACACCGTCAGATACAAGAAGAGAGGTCGCCTTGGCTCGGGTGGGACCAACACCGGAGGATTTTATAGATATTCCTTGATCCTGTCGAAGGCCTCTTGGCATTCGGATGTCCATTTGACTGCCGCATCTTTCTTCAAAAGTTTGAATATGGGCTCACACGTGGTAGTCAGTTGAGCAATGAATCGACTAATATAGTTTAACCTGCCTAATAAACTCATCACGTCTTTCTTAGTTTTCGGAGGGGGTAAATCTCGAATAGCTTTTATCTTTGTTGGATCTAACTCGATCCCTCTTCTACTGACTATGAAACCCAGGAGTTTGCCTGATGGAACTTCGAAGGCACATTTGGCCGGATTCAGCTTCAAATCATACTTGCGCAGCCATTCAAAGAACTTTCTCAAATCTCGAACGTGGTCACTCTGAGTTCGAGACTTGATGATTATGTCATCCACATACACCTCTATCTTTTGGTGCATAATGTCATGGAAAATGGCGGTCATGGCTCTCATGTAGGTTGCCCCGGCGTTCTTCAGCCAAAATGGTATGACCCAATAGCAGTAAGTGCCACAGGGGGTAGTGAAAGTTATCTTCTCAGCATCTTCTTCATCCATCAACACCTGGTGATATCCTGCGTAACAATCTATGAAGGAAGGTATTCCATGTATGGCGCAGTTATCAACAAGGATATGGATGTTCAGCAGCGGAAAATTATCTTTGGGACTCACCCTATTCAAATCTCTGTAGTCCACACACACCCGGGTCTTCCTGTCTTTCTTTGGCACAGGAACCACATTGGCTAACTATGTAGTATATCGGACCACCCGGATTACCCCTGCTTTCAGCTATTTTGTGATTTCTTCTTTGATCTTATCACTGATATCGATTTTAAACTTTCTTTGCTTTTTTTGCACTGGAGGAAAATCGGGATAAATTGGCAGTTTGTGCACCACTAGATCCACACTCAGTCCTGGCATATCATCATATGACCAAGCAAACACATCTTTAAACTCAAACAAGAGTTGGACTTTTGCATCTCGAGTTTTCTCATCTGTGTGAATGCTTATTTTGGTTTCCCTTATTTCTTCGCTAGTTTCAAAATTAACCGGTTCAGTGTCATTCATATTTGGCTTAGGTTTGTTCTCAAATTATTCCAATTCTCGGTTTATTTCCCTAAAAGCCTCCTCTTCATCATATTACGGTTCTTGATTCATTATTTCACAGTTAGATAGCGTGTTTGAGTCAGGGCATGAAGTCTGCAAGCATGTCATGTTATTTAAAGTCGCATTATTATAACTGAAAAGACAAGATAAAAGGGAAAAATAACAAAAATCAGAAAGACTAAAGAGAAAATAGACGATGAAATATTTATTTAATTTCTTGGAATTTTTGAAAGATAACAGGGTTTACGTTCATGAATTCGAAAGACAAGAAACTAAAAGAAACATCCGAGTTACACCCTGAAATAACCCGAGATGCAGCAAAGGTGGCAAAGCTAGTCTACTGGGACTCCCGCCTGATCGGGAAAGGCGTAGCCTTCCAATTTTGGAGTTTGGCATCTGGTCCCATGTATAGCACCTCAGAGGTGTTAGTCCCTTCCCCTGGCTAGACCATGTTGGTTTCATAGAGTATTTTCCTCATAGCTTCACAGATATCTTCTATTTCATCAGCCATGAACACCTCATCTTCCTCTTTTGTGCCATACTTAGGATTGAAAAAGGTCTCACACAGATGTGGCAATGGTTGCGGCAAAACCCATCCATCTTTCTTTCTTTCATCGGCACATTTCTCATCATCTGGGGTAGGGTGGAAACCTATCCCGAAATACTTTTTTGCTGTGGGTAGTGTTACCGGTTCGGCTATTCCTTGCAAAGCTTTTCCCAACCCTTTTCCTGGCTTGAAACCATATCTATTCATTTCCTTGGCTAAAATGATCGACGCATTGGATAAGAAAGGCTGGGGGCATGGATGTCCTTCCTCATACTGATCAGCTACCACGATTTCAAAGGCTTGATAGACAATATGCTCACTTCCTTCCCTCGCCTCCAGGCATAGGATAGATGGGTCACGATATATGGACTTCTCACCTTCCTCGTTGACCACGATATCTTGATCTTCATGCTCAAATTTCACAATCTGGTGGAGGGTTGAGGGCACCGCTCCTGCAGCATGGATCCAAGGCCTTTCCAGAAGAAAATTGTAAGATGTGTCCATGTCTAACACTTGGAAGGTCACCTCGAAATCTACTGGGCCTATGGTCAGTATCAAATCAATTTCACTGATGGTATCTATTTTAACACCATCGAAAGCTCTCACGCAAACATTATTTGGACGAATCCTTCCTGTCCCTATTTCTATTCCTTGGAAAGTGGAGAGTGGGCAGATGTCAACCCCCGAGCATCCGTCCACCATGACCCGCTTAACGTAGTAACCTTTATATTTGACTGTCAGGTGCAACGCTTTATTGTGGGCAGCTCCTTCTGGAGGCAAATCACTTTTACTGAAGGAGAGTTGGTTGACAGCAAAGAATCTTTCTGTCATCCTTTCAAGTTGTTCAACCGAAGTCTCGGCTGGCACATATGCTTCGTTCAGAGTTTTCATGAGGATCTTCTGATGTTCAGCAGATTTGGTCACCGACGACAGCAGTGACACTTGCTCAGGACACTTCCTCAATTGATCTACTGTTTCATAGTCTGGCATTTTCATTTTCTGAAAGAATGTCTCTGCTTCTTCGGTGCTCACCGGCTTTTTAGATGGAAAACGCTTTCGTGTGGCACTATTTACCTCTTTTATATTTGAATATTTTTCAACGGGGACTGTTCCTGGCAGTTCTCCCGAGATTTTCTTGCCTTTGTACGTGACCACTGTTGGTTGGTAGTTCCACGGCATTGCAGAGAGGTCGGTCATGGGCTTCTATGGCGCGCGTCCAATAACCACTAGCTCACTCAACCGAGGCAGTTTAATTGTCCCCCGCACCACGTAGGCCCCTTTCGGCACATACATTTGTGTCCCCTTCTTCACTTCATAGTTCCTCGGAGTGCTCACAACTAGTGGTTTCTCTTGATGACCTCGCGGTACATAGAGAACCCCGTGTTTAGGAGGCACCGGCTCTGCTTTTGTCTCAGTTTTCTCCTCAGGCTCAATGTTGACCGCTTTATTCTTCTTCTCCCTTTTTTCCTGCTTCGGGGCTACCTTTGATTTCCTTTCGGCATTGGCAATAGCAATTATGGCTTTCAAAGCGAGATCAAAGTCTCGGTCTTCACAAACCATGCTGATTACCAGCCCGTTGTTGTGAGCGGGCAAGGGATTATTGGTAACATTCGGGGCTTCTTCATCCCTCAACACTATTTTCCCTTGTTCGATCAAATCTTCCACAGCTTTTTTCAATGTCCAGCAGCTGTCAGTATTGTGCCCTTCGACCCCTGAATGATAGGCAGAATGAACACCTCGTTGACAGACTGGAGATTCTGGATTCGGCCTATTTTGGGGAATAGGTTGTAATAGGTTCATCTGGACGAGTTTCGGGAACAAACTGGAATATGGTTCACCAATCGGGGTAAAATCTGGTCACCTAGGCGGTTCCCGAGGGCAGAAATTATTTTGTGGTGGTCGGGGGTTATATTGGTTTTGGTAAGGTGGGTGGTTTCTCTGGAATGGAGGTAGGTTTCGGTTAGCTTGTGGTTGAGGGCGGCCGAAAGGTTGAGCATTCATTACCGCATAAGGTGGAGGAGCATAAGTCATATCCGTGTGAGGGTAATAGTGCTGAGGGGCTCTTTCTGAGAACACCGGTCTAGGAGCCCGATACCTTCTTCCGCCCGATGCTGCCATCACTATTTCTTCTTTCTTTTTGCCCTTAGCCATTCCCCCAGACCCGCCTTGGATGGCCTGGGAGGTTGCTCTTATGGCCGATTGGCTCAAAATTCTGCCCGTTTTTAGCCCATTCTCTACCATCTCACCAATTTTTATTGCCTCGGAAAAAGGCTTACCCATAGCAGACATCATGTTTTGAAAATTATCTGCCTCCTAAGACTGTAAGAAGACAGTGACCACCTCAACCTCATCCATTGGAGGCTTCACTCTTGACGCATGTTCACGCCATTTGATTGCATATTCGCGGAAACTCTCTGGAGGCTTTTCTTAAATTTGCCAAGGAGTTCCTGTCTGGCGCAATCTCTATATTTTACTGATATTGTCGGTCAAAATCTCAGGCCAGATCATCCCAGATATGCCATCGAGATATGTCTTGATCCATGTACCACTCCGATACTATGCCCACCAAGCTTTCTCTAAAGTAAGCCATTAGTAACTCTTCCTTTCCACCAGCCCCATGCAATTGATTACAATACTTTTTGAGGTGAGCAATGGGATCGCCATGTCCATCATACTTCTCGAACTTTGGCGTCTTGAATCCCATAAGCAGGTGCACGTGAGGGAACATGCCCAGATCATTGTAAGAGACACTCTTCTGCCCGCTTAAACCCTGTATATTTTCTAGACTCTGCTCTAAACTCCTCATTCTTTTTGTCATTTCATCATGCTTCGGGGCTTTAGGGGTTTTGTCCTGCCCCGGTGTTATCTTATATGGTGCCCGGGAGTAGGTATATTGAGGATAGTGAGGAGGGTCAGCTTGAAAAACTGGATTCTGAAATATGAAGACCGAAGGGTCAAAAGCATATTTTGGTAGCGATGGTTGGGTGGTTGCAGATGATAGTGGAGCTGTAAAGATGTTAAGAGCAATCCCACATGGGAACACTTGGGGATGATCCTCAGAGGGTGTTCCGAAAAAGTTAGCAGTCATAGTAGGTTGCCCCAGAGGAATATTTGGGCTGCTGATAGGGACCGTGGTAGCACCTCCAGATCTAGGGAACAACTCTGGGAATTCGGGGATAGTGCTTGGGGGTTCCTTCCCGTTGTTCAAAGCATCCCACATTTCCATCAAGTGCAAGCGTAGGATCCGATTTTCTTCAGATGTATAGGATTCAGAGACCAGGATCCTAGAGATTGGGCTATCTTCAGGTATGGGGACTGCAGGCAAGGTCATTTCAGATGACATCTCTATTTTTCCTCTGGATCTGGTGAAGTATCGATGCGAGGCCAGTTTACCACAAACCAACCACAGTTTCTAAAATACCCAGCTGAAAAGACAGCAACAACGGTTAGTATGAAACAAGTAACAGATAGGTAACCGCACATTTGAGTGTGATGCACCTACACAATTAAATGAATATTTACGTGTTTGCTTCGGTTGCATGCGTCATCCCGGCTTTTCTTCTTATTCCTTTTCTCTTTTCTTTCTCTTCTTGTTTTGTTTCTCTCATTTTCTTTTCCTGCTTCTCCATTTTCATTTTCTGCTTTTTCTTTTCTTTGGCCATGGTTTCGCAATGCCTTATTTTCTTCTTTTGCGTTTCTTTCTCTTTTGTTTTTTCCTTTTATTTATCTTCTTTCTGTTTTTCCTAGGATTACGATCGAATCTTATGTAGATTGCCTACGTATAATGACTCCGCATGAATCAGACCAAGCGTAGTTCTTGCAAATAAATGCAAAAGTAAGAAAACAATTTTTAGGAATTTTCAATTTTTCATTGATAACAATTGCGGTTACAAAAGCTACTAGACTATTTGTTTTTCTTTTCCTGAAAATGAAATTACAAAAATAGACTTAAAAGCAAAATACAGACTCAATTAACTATGAATACATCAATGCTTCAAATCCTGGGGCCCGCGGAGCATCATTCGGCATTGCCGTGGGCCTACGTGCGAGACCCCTTTGAAACTAATCTAAATCATTCATGACTTGGTGAACAAATATCATCACTGAGGCAAAGGACGTGGTACGACCCATTCGTTCACCGGCATGACACTTCATGCAATATAGCGGGCAATGTTTCTGATCCTTTCCCTGATTCGGCCCTTTTCTTGGAGGAGTGGGCTTATTTGTTATGTATTAGCCTCTAACACCTGAGAGTCCTGGAAGTGCAGATCTTGTAGCAATTTAATTTCCCTTTCCATTTCTGCAATTAACCCATAGCACTGGTTCATCTCGGCTTGGAATTCTTTATCCCGCTGGGCTATTTTTTCTTCCATAGTATTCATTTTTCTCATCATCTTGGCGATGGTCCCCTCGTAGTTTCTCCTCATTTGTTGCACAAATTGGGCTCTTTCTTTAGTCTTTTTGGCCCACTGCGCCCGGAGTCTTGCCATTTTTCCCTCAGATTTTTCTAGTTCTTCTTGGCAGTTCGAAATATGTTTCTTTAACCCTTTGATCAACCTTTCATCAGATAAACTTCTTTCTTGCTTCCGAGCATCTATTTTCATTTGTTTAATTTGGGCTTTGAGTGCTTCATTCTCCTGAGCTAATTTCTTTTTATCGCCCTTGTCGGCTGCAGCCTGTACACTTTTGTCGAATTGGAGGTCCAGGACCTGTTGCTCCAACCGTCCTATTCTAGCTCGGTACTCATTCTCCTTTGCTTGCCAATCCCATTGAACTTGGATCCCATCGGTAAATTGTTGCATGTGCGGTCTTTTAGCGGGTCTCTCTGGGATTTGAAATCTTTTGCCAAACCATGTCAGATACTTGGGATCTACCTCGCCTCTAGCTTGGTCCTGAATTATGGATTTAGGCTCAAGGAACCGGCACTCATTCCATATCTTTCGGATTCTGCCTTCAGGAAATACAGCCTTCGGGCCTAACTCAATGACTTGCTCACTCAAGTCTCCATCATTGTGCACTGTCTGGAATCTTCCAAGTTATCGCAAAACCCGGTAAGGAGCGTAAGGCTGTATGCTTCGGATACCCGTGAAAAGAATATAGGGGACCTCTGCTGATATGTATATAGCCTCAATAGCGCGAAGCCAACCATAAGCCCATTCGACTTTATCTGCAGTCAGGGATCTTAAGCATGACGACCAAGCCTCAGTACCTTCAGGGAACTCAATACCTGTCACCCGGGTCCCAAATTCTGCAATACAACTCAACCCGGTTAAACCTTAGTTCATATAGCCTATGCGGTGACAGAGGTGTTCTTGCATCCACAATTGTAAGACCAGATTGCAACCTTGAAAGAATTTCCCACCTTCGCGACATTTGGTCATAACTCGGTACATTTTTTCTACGATTAGAGTAACCACTATGTTAGTAGGTTTTTTCATGGCAACATCTAGCATCCCTTCCAGACCGAGGTCTATGTGCCCATCTTTTCTCAGACAAACCACCACTCCCATAAAGGCGACCATAAAGGCTAATCCCCGTCGAGCTTCCCATTTGTCTTTATTTTTGGCATGTGTCAAGCCGGAGTTGGGCTCCTCAAAACCTTTTGGGTTGCATACCGATGATATAGGAAGTTCAATATACAACACCTTTCTGCCAGATGCGGGTCTTGAATATCCCGACTAATGCTCAACAAATCCAAAAACCTATGAAGGGTTACCGGTCGTGGGGCCAGTGTGTATCGACCTCGAAGGTTCCCGTTCAGGCCCGCATATCCTGGAATCTCCTCTAAGGTAGGTGTGAGTTCAAAGTCTAAAAACTGGAATACATTACGGGTCGGGTCCCAAAATGGTACTAGTGCCTCAATGATATCTTTTCTCGATTTGATGTTCAGTAGATCAACTAGACTGCCCAAAATTTTTACCACGGTATCTCTGCTTCCTTTTCCTAGATCATGCCACCACATGTGAAGTTTCAAGGGAATCTCACTCAGGACTGAGAAGGTCTCGATGCTACTTGAAGTTATCCTGCACGTTTATTTAAAAAGGGGAATTTTAATAACTTATTTTGAAAACTGGCTATTTTTGTAAAATTCTTTATTTAACAAGACACGGATTTGGTTTTGCGAATACGTCCTTTCAGCACTTCTGGGAGGAAGATTTTAAGGTTGTGCCCGCAAGCCATTTAAAAATGACTCAGGGTGGCTGTTCTTGCAAAAACAGCCTTCTGGCGCCCTTTTGGGGACATTCGGTTTATTTTAACAAGAATGACATCACCCGACTTTATTTATAACAAAAATTTGAAATTTTGACATTTTTTGGCTATTTTTTCAAAAAGGGTGGTTGGACCCGATGAGAGTTGTCTATGTATCTCACACCCGGTGAGAATCAAACCAGCGTAGTTCGGGCAGATTTACCGAAATCAAGACTATTTTTCAACAACAATTTTTTTCAAATATTTTTCTATCTTTTTTTTTCATTTTTCAAAAATCCGACAGCATTTCGGTACTATTTGGACATTGGCTTTTTCAAAACAAATGGTCACCCTCACTTAGTCCTAACACTGCTTATTTTTCTCAATTTTCACTCATTTAGACAAGTTGCTCAACATGCAAAGCCGAGCAAATAAATGTGCAAGTAGCACGTAAGATGCATCAGGATGGTCAATTCATTTTAGGTCACCTGTCCTAAATGGACCCAAACACTGTGTTGAGTCCCCTAAGTCAAATGCACATGATGCAAACAAACGTCCTACTAGGGATCCGGCATGAGGTTTTGTTCTTCTAGGTTTATTGATCTAGACCTGGCTTACCCGAGCGGACAACTCGAACCGAGGGGGAGGCAGCGTACCGGGGATACAGAAGCTCCGCCGGCTTAGCAACTTATCCAAACCTCGTTTTAGATTGGGAAAGACTCTAAATAGAAGAGAAGCTACACGAAGTGCACCCTTCTTCATGATGTAGAAGACTTAGAGAGAGGAAGGTATTCGCGATAGTTTATATATACAATTTCAATAAATATCAAAGCAGTAAAACATTTAGCACATATTGCATAGAACATGTAGAAAATCAGATAAAGCCAAATACAATAATTATACTAAGCTCGAATTCTTTGAACCCTGAACCGAAATTCTGGATTCGATTCCCCAGCAGAGTCGCCAGAGCTGTCACACCTCCGTTTTTTACACACCTACCCCGAAGGATAAAATGTATAAGGGAGTTTTTCCATTTAAAGTGACATTATTCAAAATGGAATTATTTATTCAATTCAGAGTCGCCATTTGGGATAGGTTTTGATTTTGGTGTCCCAAGTCACCGGTTTATCTTGAATCCCAAATCGAGGAAAATTTCGACTTCCCGAACGGAGTCTGCGAACCATAGATTCTGATAAGGAATTCTGTTGACCCAAGGGAGGGTGTTAGGCACCCCCGGATCCCATGGTTCTAGCACGGTCGCTTAAATCATTATAAATGGCTAAAATCTGATTTTTATACATGTTCAAACCTATAGTACAATTTTAGAATTATTTACCGCTTTTAATTAATTTTTAAGAAAGTGAACGTCGTTTAAAAATATATTTTTAGATCACGTCACATGAAATGCACCCAGATCCTTGACACATTTTTATTCAACGTTTTTGGATTTGGATTTGGGTTGCATGAAATGCACACCCGTATTTATGAAAGTAAAATTATTAAAAGTGCCCCTAAAGGGACTAACGTATCATTAACTTTGCGGAGGGCCATGAAATTCGCTAAATGGCACGCCCCAAATTCTAAGTATTTTTTAATTAAGTACTTAATGAGGGCCCCGCAATTTATGGGTTTCGTTTGGCGAGGCTCATCTCATTTTATTGATTAAAGGACAAACCTAAAGTAATCTATAGTTTGCTACTTAATTTGTCTCTAAAATAAAGAAAGGCTCTAATTAATTATTTTATGAAAAGCCTACAGTCTATCAGTTGAACACTAATAGACTAGGTGCTATTTTCAAACTTAGGTCCAAAGAGCCCAATCCCTACGCGGGACGGGGGTTCTCAATAAACTCAAGTGTTGGGCCTGAGGTAGGCCCGAGCTGGAAAGCCACTTTTGCATGACCTTACTTTAGATCCCTGTTTCATTCAATTAGAAATATAGATGACAAACTATTTTATTTATCTATCTACTGGTGATTCGTACATATTATTCAAGATGGTAATCAGATTGGAAACAAGGATTCGAATCTAACAACAGTGATAGCTACTTGATTGTATTATTTTGCTTAACATATGGTCATGAAATGAAATACTCAAAAACAACCTTTTCTCATTCCTTGGAAATTCAACACAATTGAGGACAAATTTTAAACGGTCTTATTTGATTACAAATTAAAGTGCAGATAGTTACTAAAGGTCTACTTCATTATCAAATCACTTTCAGACAAATTTATGAAACAAACTACCAAGCTAAAATTAATAATTATTCAATTAACCTATCATGAAACTAATTACGCTTAATACTTCAAACTCGAAACTCGTGTATATCTCCAGACACACGAACACATACCTAGTGGTTCAAGTGAACACATGCGTGTTCAGCCTCATCATCTCAATACAGTGCATTACAAATTAGGCATTCAAGCAATCCAAATTATTTTTTTTTTAAAAGTCCTAGTTACAATCCAATTACAGTTAGTGGTAATGAAAATATTAAAACAACTGAAGCCTTCAATAAACTATGCCTCCATCTCATTTCATTTCAGCCGAGATTCTAAATGAGATTAGGATTCAGAACGTGTACCTGAAATTGAAATACAATGAGGAAGCAGAGATCAGCAGCAATAATGACTATCTGCAGTAGTTCAAAATCAAACTCAAAGTCCAGGAGTGTTTTGAAAACCAAACAGGATCAATAGAATAGTCCAAACGGCACTAAAATACTGAGAAATGACCGA
Organism: Nicotiana glauca; assembly: GCA_026770625.1. NCBI lineage: Eukaryota > Viridiplantae > Streptophyta > Magnoliopsida > Solanales > Solanaceae > Nicotiana > Nicotiana glauca. The sequence continues at coordinate 29,405 of MU741109.1, read as the reverse complement.
GGAAATCAATACACACAACACGTTAATGCACAGTCTACTCGAATTGCCCAGATCCAACACTTAGATGACTCGAACTTAACCCAATAACACCTCAGGAAAGCTTCAGCTACTAGAAATCACCACAATAGTTGGAATAATACCAGCAACTACTGGAAAATAAACCAGCAGACTCCTCTAAACTTCAGTTACCAGAGATTAAGCTAGGAAATGCCCAATCAGTCACTAAAACTACAAATTAGCCTAATGTAACAATAATTTTTTTTGATTTTTCTAATTGTATTTCTATTTTTTGTGTTTGGATTTTTGAGGAACTAGATCTATTATTGAAATTTGAAAATCAAATCTGAGATTCAGATCTGCAGCAAAGAGTTTTTAGGGGGGGAATTTTATGGCTGAAAAACTTGGGAATTTTCAAGGGTCTCTAACTTGTGAATTTTCAGGGGTCTAAAAACTTGTTAGTGAAGGCATTGGGGTTGCCTTTTATAGGCAACCAATGGGGTAGAATGTTCTAGATGGCCCTCACATTTTTCCCTCTCTTTTAATTTCAGATTTCACTTATTAAACTTTCAATTTCTGACTTGTTTCTCAAGTTGCTGCCCTAAGTTTGCTGAAATCTACACTAAAGTCCTATTCGAGAAGGCCCTAGGGTGTTCTTTTAACTATACAACACCTATACTACCCTTATCTTAGTTTTGAATTTACTATTCTTAACAAAACTGCCATTTTCTATGCCCAAACTACCCCTGAAAACTTCTTGAAACTACTGACCCTCAATAAACCTACTAGCTATAACCAAACAACTAATCTAAGCCCAATGAACAAATGAACTTAATGAATTACTGATTAAACTTACACCGGACTGAATTAAACTAACCAAGAACTAACAAACCAAATACTTAACAAAAATAAGGATCAAAGAACATCTAAACAGACTCAATTAATGAAACAAAACCAAATACATGCTCAAGCAATATCAATAATTAGACGATCAATGCTAAGAAAACAAACTCCAGAATATAATATCAAACTAATGGACTTGAATCATACGTAGAGGAAATCTAAACAAAACTATGGAAAAACATGTAAGCTAATGTGCCTGAACCTAATTTCAAAGAATTCAAATAAAAACTAATATTAACGACAAACCAAATTACTATCATGGATTAAAAGAAAAGTAAACAAAAATACTCATACTAGACATTGATTCGAGCTAATTAACAGAAAAAGGAAACAATACAACCAAATTCTAAATTGATTAATCGAGAAGAGATTAAAAATAATGGAAAGAAAAACCAAGAAAACATTACCTGAGGAGCCTAGATCGGACACTGGAAATTTGAATTCAACCCCGGAATAACATAATCGTTCGTTCTTTGCTCAAAACAAATGAAAATGTTATTTCAGGACCCAAATCTAATACTGGACGCGAGAAATTAACCAAAGTCAGACCCAATTGAATTTTAGGGTTCTGCTCATCCGAAAAATTTTAAATTTGAGAAGATGCAAGGTGTTTCAAGAAAAATCGGTTGGAGAATAAGGATGAGGGAGTTGAGGCGGTTCAGAAGTGTGAATTTGGTCGGACTTGGCTAACTTTGTGTTTTGGCCGGATCTTAGATCTGACATTTGTGAAAATCGGTGGAGATTTGGGGGAATTGGATTTGAGGGTTGGAAAGAGGAGGAAAAGGAAAGTGTGTGGTGAAATTTTGGGAGGATTTGGAGCTTCGCCGCCGCTGCCGGCGATTTCCAGCCGGCGGCAGATGGCGGAGGAAGGCGGAAGCCCGGCAGAGTGAAGGCCGGCGTTACAGGGGTACGAGGAAGGGGTAGTTGGTCTAGGGTTTGGACTAAAATTTCGGATAGCTATATTGAAATGTAAGGGTCATTGTGGGTCGTTGGATCCGGGCAATTCAATGGCTATGATTGAGTGACAAGGAAACGACGTCGTTTTGGAATTTAATGAATTGGACCGGGTGAGGTATTCAATTGGGCTGGGCGAGTGACTTTGGTAATTTGGGCCAGGGAATTTAATAAAAATCGGCCCAAATCCGGTTATGTAAGACCAACTCTTTATTAAAGCTTTCCTCTTATTTTCTTTTATTTCTTTTACTTATTTTTGTATTTCATTTTATTTATTTATATATTTTTTCGTTAAAAATCAAAAATTAAAATGAAACCTAATTTATTTCCAAAATTAAGCTAATTAATTTCTAAAATTGTTTAAAGTCCATTTCGTGACAAATTCAATAAATAACAATTAAAAATGCAAAAGTGGACTAATTTTGTTATTTTCTTTATATTTTGTTCTAGAAACAACTTAACCACTAATTAATCCTAAAATATGAAATCAGATCCTAAATGCAAATGTCATGCGTATTTTTTTTAAATATTTTTCATATGAATTAAAATACACAAATAAAATAGAAACAATTAACAGGAAATAACACAAAATTCACAAAAGTGTAAAATAATGAAAGAAAAATTTTTTGTTTGAATTTTTGGGAATAATTCGTGTAGGGCAAAAATCACGTGTTCACATCCTCCATATGCTGATGTGTGACAAGCCTGCAAAATAGAAGATGGTTCTATCTCGGGGACATACCTCCGGATTATATTATCAACATATATTCTAAACAGATAAGGCTCGTCCCAATAATACGTGCGACTATCACGATAAAACGTTTTTCTTTGGACAGATGAAAGGTCGTGAGGAACTATACCACTGGCCAGGTAATTAGTAAAGTATGCATACCATGGCGCTTCCTCAAGATTAGTAGCGAAAAGCTGCTCGTCTGGAAAGGTTTCCAGGATCTCTTCGACCTCGATTGCTTTTTCAGCTCCTTCAAGTCGTGATAGATGATCAACGACTTGATTTTCTGTGCCCTTACGGTCACGAATTTTGAGGTCAAATTCTTGTAACATCAGCACCCAACGAATCAGGCGTGGCTTAGACTCTTTCTTTTCAATTAAATACCTGAGAGCTACTTGGTCAGTATATAAAATTACCTTGGAACCAATCAGATATGATCGGAACTTGTCGAAAGCAAACACCACGGCCAACATCTCCTTCTCAGTCATAGTGTAATTCAGCTGGGCACCACTCAGTGTTATACTAGCGTAGTATATTGGATGCATCCGCTTATCTTTCCGTTATCCCAGCACTGCCCCCACTGCGTAGTCACTAGCGTCACACATGAGTTCGAACGGTTGCTCCCAGTTGGGGGAAACTATGATAGGTGCTATGACTAGCCTCTTTTTCAGCTCCTCAAATGCTACCCTACAATCATCAGAAAACAAGAAAGGGTGATATTTTTCTAACAACTTACAAAGAGGATTGGCGATCTTTGAGAAGTCTTTTATGAATCGCCGATAGAACTCGGCATGCCCGAGGAAGCTTCTGATTGCTTTGACTGAAGTTGGAGGGAGTAGCTTTGCTATCACATCTACCTTAGCACGATCCACCTCAATTCCTTTGCTTGACACCTGGTGTCCCAAGACTATGCCTTCTTGTACCATAAAATGGCACTTCTCCCAATTCAGAACCAGGTTAGTCTCGATACACCACTTCAACACACGAGTCAGATTTATTAGCACTCATGAAATCAATTCCCTACCACTGAGAAGTCATCCATGAACACCTCCATTATATCCTCTACCATGTCAGTGAATATGGCCATCATGCACCGTTGGAATATGACGGGTGCGTTGCATAGGCCAAAGGGCATCCTCCGAAAGGAATAAATGCCATACGGTCGAGTGAAAGAGGTCTTCTCTTTGTCCCCGGGTGTAATGGAGATCTGATTGTACCTGGAGTATCCATCCAGAAAATAGAAATGTGACCTCCCTGCCAATCTGTCTAACATCTTATCAATGAAGGGAAGTAGGAAGTGGTCTTTCGGGTGGCTAGATTTAACTTTTGATAGTCCATGCGAATTCTCCAGCCCGTGACGGTTCTTGTAGAGATCAATTCATTCTTATCATTCTTAACTACCGTCATGCCACCCTTTTTAGGAACACATTGAACTGGGCTAACCCAGCTGCTGTCAGAGATTGGGAAAATGATTCTCGCATCTAACCACTTGATTACTTCTTTCTCACCACTTCCTTCACATTGGGGTTCAACCTTCTTTGGTGTTCCCTGGAAGGTTTGTGTCCCTTTTCCAGTAGAATTTTATGCATACGGTAGGCGAGGCTGATCCCCTTTATGTCTGCCATAGTCCACCCAATGGCAGTCTTGCATTCCTTAACTACCTGCAATAGTTGTTGAGCATCCACATCTAACAAACTAGATGAGATAATAACAGGTAATATGGAGTTAGGTCCAAGAAATTCATACCTGAGATGGGCGGGCAATGGCTATAATTCCAGCTTTGGTGGTTCTTCGATGGATGGCTTGGCTAGAGGAGTTTCTCGATTTTCCAAGTGCAAGGGCTCAAACTCTAGAGTTCTATCCCATAACCTCTACCCTCTAATGCCAACACCCATTCCGCCAGATCCTCTCCATTTATCTTATCCAAATTCATTAGACATACAGCAAGCGGGTCCTCAATAGTTAGCATTTCATCATCAGTCTCTACAATTACATCCACGGCATCAATAAGAGAGCAATTGGCGAATTCACTTGGTCGCCTCATAGATTTCTGCATATTGAATTTTATTTCTTCATCGTTCAGTCTCATCTTGAGCTCCCCAGTCTCACAATCAATTAGAGCTCTCCCCGTGGCCAGGAATGATCTTCCCAAAATTATGGGAATCTCTTCATCCACCTTACAGTCTAGGATCACAAAATCTGCAAGGAATACAAATTTCCCTACCTGAATCAGTATATCGTCTAGGATTCCAGAGGGTCGTTTCACAGTCCTGTCAGCCAGCTGCAACAACATATAGGTGGGTCTAGCTCTTCCAATGCCCAACCTCTTATAAATTTCTAGGGGCATAAGATTGATGCTGGCCTCTAGATCACACAGTGCCTTAGCAAAAGCAAAATCACCAATAGCGCATGGAATTGTAAAGCTCCCTGGATCAAACAGCTTTTTCGCAATTGGTCTAGTCACCACTGCACTACAGGTCTAAGTAAGAGTAACTATGGCCAAGTCTTGAAAATCAAACTTTCGGGACATCGAGTCCTTCACCATTTTTGCATACCCAGACATCTCCTTTAAAGCTTCAATCAATGGTATATTTGCCTGGATTTGCTTTAACATGTCAAAGAAATTCCTGTATTGCTCCTCCTTTTTGTACTTAGCCAACCTCTGGGGGAAGGGTGCAGGGGGTTTCTTCTTCCCAATCAATTGGGACTGATCTTTCTCAACTGGTACATCAACTACTGGCTCCTGGACAGTTTCAGCTTCCTTCTCGGTCTCATTCTGCATGGTATTTTCTTCTTGAGCAGGCTGGACTTTCACCTCTGTCAATTTCGTTGATTCATCCAGCTCGATAGGCACTGGTATGAGCGTCTCAGCCTATCTAGCTTCTCGAGCCCTTTCTTGCTCTACATCTAGATCTCTGCCATTACGTAGACTCACCACCATCAGCTGCTTCGGTCCCTGATCTTTTGGATTTATCTGTGTATGCAGGTAGTGTCCCATGAGGATGATTGTTCAGAGACATTGAAATCTGGCCCACCTGTACCTCAATATTTTTGATTGTTGCATCATGTGCATCGACTCTCTCATTAATTTTTGCATTAGACCTAATAACCTGCTACATCATTGCTTCAAGCCTAGCAAACCATCTTCATGTCGTCCACCATGTTGCTGCTGAGATGGGTGATACCCCTGCTGTTGATTCTGATTATTGTATCCCTGTGGTCGTGGGTAAGGTGCCATATTTTTGGGGGGTCTCATACCTCCCATGTTCCCAATGTTGAACAGTGGTTGTGGTGGCCTGTATTGCTGATTTTGTTGACCCCAGTTCTGACCACCCTGTCTCTGGCCGCCATAATTAGACACATAGTTCATGTTTGCAGGGTAGTGATGATGGTCGTGTTCTACATTCCAGTGATTACCAACTGGCTGACTAATTCAAGATACGCATAAGCCCCTATTAGTAGTATCGACAATATGTACGTTCTGTTTTTGCCTTGACTCTTCCACTTTCTTGGTGAGTATGCTCATTTGTGTTAATAAGGTAGCCATATTTTCAGCCATATAATTGGAAGGATATAAAGGCACTGAGTGCACCACTGGAGTGATAGGTGCATTTCTGGTTATCCATCCAAAATTTTGTGCCATCTTGTCAAGCAGACTCTGGCCCTCTCTCCATGTTTTGCTCAAGAATGCCTCACCAGCTGAAGCATCAACAACGTTCTTTAGGCTATCTGACAATCCCATGTAGAATCGCTGCCCCAACATTAGATCTGGAACACCATAGTATGGACATATGACCAACATCCCTTTAAAACGCTCCCATGTTTCATGCAAAGTCTCCATTGGTCTCTGTTTAAAGCTCAAAATCTCATCAATTTGTTGAGCAATCTTGTTGGGTGGGTGGAACTTGTTGTGAAATTGCTTGACTAGTTCATCCCACGTTGCTATAGAATTTATGAGGAGTGAATTCAGCCAAGTCTGGGAAGCTCCTATCACTGAGAATCGAAACAATAACATTTTGATTACTTTCGGAGTTACATTGGGTTGCCTTTGGGTTTTGCAGATAGACAAGCAATTCTTCAAGTGCTGCTGAGGATCTTCAACTTGTGACCCTGAAAATAGTCCTTTATTCTGTAACAAGTGCAGCATGTTATTTGTGATTTGGAATGACTCAGCCTGTATCTACGGGACAACTATCGTTTTCGATAGATTCTAAGCTGTGGGTTGTGCCCATTCATAGAGAGCAGCCTCTGTTACTGGCGCTAATGGCTCTGTTGGGTTTTCCTGGTTATCTCCCATGATTATTTCGAAATGTACAGTTGTTAGTTGTTGTTTGTTTTGTCGGTTGGCCCGATTCAAAGCCCTGAAAATTTTCTCGGGATCTAATAATGCTTCTAATACTTTACCAGATCTCGATGAGTTTCTAGGCATGCACCTATGCAACCAAGTCAACAAACGTTAAAATTTCAATGTAAAAATTGGGTATAGAGAAAACCGACTACACTAAAAATTTGTGTACTTCTTTCAATTGTAATTGATAACACCGTTAATTCCCTGGCAACGAAATTTGATCACACCCAACTATGCGTTACAAAAAGAACAATGTGGTCATTGCAAATATAATCTGATTTACCAGTCCGGAGTCGAATCCCACAGAGAATTAACCTATCAATTACATTTGTTGGAATCACTAAATTCTTTATAATCAACTTTCCCAAACGTTGTAAACAATAGTTGATGGTATTTCTGCTAACTAAGATTGAAAATAAATAAATAAACAACTGTAAACTAAATATGCTTGGGTTGTAAACAATAATGAGAAGGTTCTAAGGTAGTGATTTCCCCTATTGATGGAATCCCTTTCGGTTATGTTTCATATAGATTTACCAAAATATCTCTATCAATCATGAGCACTCTTTTTACCGTAAATCTCTCCTGAGTAATCATGATAATTTACTAGACTCACTCTCCCGAGATACATTAGCTGACTTTGTTTATTACAGCTCACTTTAGATTACACCCAAGGCTTCGTTATCCCTAATCCCACCTTTAAACCCTCAATTATAGATCCATGTTATACTTTGGGAGTGGTGTTGTTCAACAATTACCTAAATATGTACTCTCTCCCAAGCTATGCACACTAATTAGGCACATCTAATTGAGGATCCTGTCAATTAACTACAATAAACACGTAATTGAACAAATAGAGATTAACCGGAAAACTATATGAACATAATCAAGAAGTTCATCCTTCAATAGGTTCCATCAAAACCTTAGACTAAAGTATTTATCTACTCATAACAACGTAAAGATAAACTATGAAAATATTCATCATGGAAAATTGCAAGAAAAATAAGAAATAAAGAACTATGATGTTTTTGGGTGATCTCTCACACTTGTGTTTCTTGCAAAACTACTCTCCAAAACCAATCTACCCTAATATGGCCGAATTTCTACTTTTTATAAAGGTTTTACACCAAGTTTTCCCAACTTGACACTTTAGTCCCTGACTTTTCCGCGTTCTGCCACGGTCCCACTATGGTTATGCTAGGACCGCGGCCAAAGAGGTCCTCTGAATATACAGATCTGCTCTCTCGTGGTCCTACCGCGGTTGCGGTCTGACTGCGACATGCCAAGTTCAGCTCTGTTTTTGTCTTTTCACTTGGTGCATTTCGTGGGCATTTTTTGATTGGCCTCCTTTTATCTATAATTGATCCCAAACTTGCTCCATCGACTTCTTTCGTTTGACATAGCCTGCAAAGCATGAAAAGCACTAATCAGAGCATTTAGTTATCACTTTTACCACAAAGCTATACAAAAATGTGGTTCTTTAGGGTCCAATTATAGTCTAAATTCACCTATTATCAACACCCCACACTTAAATCTTTGCTCGTCCTCGAGAAAGTTGAACCACACTTCAAGGCCTATTCATTCGATGCATTACCCTTTTTATGTCACACCTGCTATTATGACAGAACAACCTAAGCAGTGTAACAGCCACACCTCAGATGAAGACTCTAATGCCATGACACACTCATGCTTACTCTATGTACTCTAACAGAAGTGAAGACTTGCTTTTTATTCTTGAGTTAAATGCCCTCACATCACATTTTTTAGAGAAGTTCCACATACATGAAATCAAATAACAAGGAACAGTAGAATAAACGAATTCACTCACTCTCAACAGAGAACATTCATATGCCACACAGATACACCATAAGCTTGCCCTTAGTGTAATACTCTACTAATCGAATTGTTCAGTCTAAGATCAATAGGGCTTCATTTGGTTGAAATGTAGGCTACGGGGCGGGTAGGATGCATTTCGATATAAGAGTGACTAAACCTCCCTAAGCACTTTAATACATACATTTTCTCAATTAAACCTCATCCTTATGTCACCCCAAAATTCCACATTCACATCAATATAACTACCCCATTCTTCTTTAAGCACACTTGCATCAAGAGCTACCACTTATCTAGGAGTTTTTATGTTTATAAAAAAAATTCAATTCAAGTGGCTCTTCCTTTTTCAAAACAGTGCCAAAAGTACGCGTCCATGATACACCAACCAGGACAGCTTCTCCACTCAGTCACCTCGCCTTGGCACTTCATCAAGTGGGGAATGGATATAATCGGTCCCCTACAAACGGGACGAGGAAAGGTATGATTTCTTCTAGTTTTGACTAATTACTTTTCCAAGTGGGTAGAAGCAGGTGCGTATGCATAGATACACGAGCAGGAAGTCATCGTCTTTATATGAAAAAACATCATATGCTGCTTCGGCATCCCTAAAGAGATCAGATGCGACAACGGCCCTCAATTCATCGGAAAAAAGGCAACTGAATTCTTCGAGAAGTGTAACATTAAGCGGATACTCTCCACTCCATATCATCCCGCCGCCAACAGCCAAGCCGAGTCCCCCGACAAAACAATATTGAACATATTGAAAAAGAAACTCGAAGAAGCTAAAGGGCTCTGGCCAGAATTACTACCAGAAGTGTTATGGGTACATCAAACCACACCCAAATCCAGCACAGGAGAAACGTCGTATTCATTGGTCTACGGAACTGACGCAATCATACCCGTTGAAATTGGGGAGTCAAGCCTGAGATATTCACACACCAGCGGAGTAGACAGCAACAGGAACAGACTCCAAGACCTGGACGAGGCCAAAGAATGAAGGGATATGGCCCACAAAAGAATGACGGCTCAAAAACAATAAGTTGAAAGGTATTACAACAAGAAGGCCAAGATAAGGCCACTCAAAGTAGGCTATTACGTCCTCAAACCCAAAACATTGTCGTCAAAGGATCCAAGTGATGGAAAATTGGGTACCAGCTAGGATGGACCATATAAAATCACAGCAGCAGCGAACAAAGGAGCATTACAGTTAGAAAGAATGGAGAGAAAAAACACTCCAAAACAACTGGAACATCACCCACCTCAAATACTTCCACTTCTGAAAGACGTCCCCCGAGTCGTACTCTTTTTCCCTTATCCGAGTTTTATCCCAGTTGGGTTTTCTCGGGAATGTTTTTAATGAGGAGGTGGAGGAGAACCTGGGGGGTATCTGAATATAAGTTTATCACATCGGCCACTCGACGCAGTCTTCGGGCCGATATAATAAAGGGACTACACTAGTAGAACCAGTACATAGATGAAACTCTACATTTTACAGAATCGTCTCCATTATGTAAGCGGCTAAGGCCATTGTCTCCATTATGTAAGCGGCTAAGGCCATTATCTCCATTATGTAAGTGGCTAAGGTCACATCACCATCTGTGCAAACGGTCAAGGTCGTGTTAAAATCAATAATGGCTAAGTCCATCGCCATTAACCGTCGACCTAATTCGACCACGACGGATAACACTTCGACGACAATGGAAGTCATATCCTACTGGTTAAGGCCATCACCATTAAGCGTCGGCCCAGTTCGACCACGACGGATAACACTTCGATGATAGTCGAAGTCATATCCTACTGGCAAGGCCATCGCCATTAAGCATCGACCCAGTTCGACCACGACGGATAACACTTCGACTATAGTCGAAGTCATATCCTACTAGCTAAGGCCATTGCCATTAAGCGTCGCCCAGTTCGACCACGACGGATAACACTTCGACAGTTGACGAAGTCATATCCTATTAGGTAAGGCCATCGCCATTAAGCGTCAACCCAATTCAACCACGATGGATAACACTTCGACAGTTGACGAAGTCATATCCTATTGGGTAAGGCCATCTCCATTAAGCGTCAACCCAATTCAACCACGACGGATAACATTTCGACGGCAGTCGAAGTCATATCCTATTGTCTAAGGCCATCGCCATTAAGCGTCGACCCAGTTCGACCATGAGGGATAACACTTAGACGGTAGTCGAAGTCATATCCTACTGGCTAAGGCCATCGCCATTAAGCGTCGACCCAGTTCGTCCATGATGGATAACACTTCGACGGCAGTCAAAGTCATATCACACTGGCTAAGGCCATCGCCATTAAGCGCCAACCCTGTTCGTCCATGACGGATAACACTTCGACAATAGTCGAAGTCATATCCTACTGGCTAAGGCCATCTCCGTTAAGCGTCGACCCAGTTCGACCACGACGGATAACACTTCAATGACAGTCGAAGTCATCCTACTAGCTAAGGCCACCGCCATTAAGCGTCGACCTAGTTCGACTACGACGGATAACACTTTGTCAATAGTCAAAGTTACGTCGTATCTTATTATCTAAGATCGAACTTTGACTCACCTACTGATCATGCCAAACTATGCCTTATAAAAGGATAATGCGGCCGTTGCAAATATAATCCGGTTTACAAGTCCGGAGTCGAATCCGATAGAGAATTAACCTATCAATTACCTTTGTTGGAATCACTAAATTCTTTATAATAAACTTCCCCAAACATTGTAAACAATAGTTGATGGTATTTCTACTAAGTAAGATTGAAAATAAATAAACAAATAGTTGTAAACTAAATATGCTTGGGTTGTAAACAATAATAGGAAGGTTCTAATGTAGTGATTGCCCATATTGATGGAATCCCTTCCGGTATTGTTTCATATAGATTCACCAAAATATCTCTATCAATCATGAGCACTCTTTTTATCGTAAATCTCTCCCGAGTAATCGAGATAATTTACTAGACACACTCTCCCGAGATACACTAGATGACTTTATTTATTATAGCTCACTTTAGATTACACCCAAGGCTTCGATATCCCTAACCCCGCCTTTAAACCCATAGTTATATATCCCTCTTATACTTTGGGAGTGGTGTTGTTCAATAATTACCTAAATATGCACTCTTTTCGGAGTTATGCACACTAATTAGGCACATCTAATTGAGGATCCTGTCAATTAACTACAATAAACACGTAATTGAACAAATAGAGATTAACCAGCCAACTATATGAACATAATCAAGAAGTTCATCCTTCAATAGGTTCCATCAAAACCTTAGACTAAAGTATTTATCTACTCATAGCAACGTAAAGATAAACTATGAAAATATTCATCATGGAAAATTGCAAGAAAAATAAGAAATAAAGAACTATGATGTTTTTGGGTGATTTCTCACACTTGTGTTTCTTGCAAAAGTACTCTCCAAAATAAATTTGCCCTAATATGGCCAAATTCCTACTTTTTATAAGGGTTTTACACCAAGTTTTCCCGACATCACACTTTAGTCCCTGGCTTTTTCGCGTTCTACCGCGGTCCCACCGCGGTAACTCCAGGACCACGGCTAAAGAGGTCCTTTGAATCTCCAGCACTACTCTGTCGCGGTCCTACCGCGGCAGGCCAACTTCAGCTCTGCTTTTGTCTTTTCACTTGGTACCTTTCGCAAGCATTGTTTGATTGACCTCCTTTTCTCCGTAATTGATCCCAAACTTGCTCCATCGACTTCTTTTGTTGGATATAGCCTGCAAAGCATGAAAAGCACTAATAAGAGCATTTGGTTATCACTTTTTACCACAAATCTATACAAAAATATGGTTCTTTAGGGTCCAATTATAGTCTAATTTACCTATTATCACCTACGATGGTGGTTAGTACCAGGGGGATCACCCCAAATTAAGCTACCCCCAAGACCGCCTACATCATTTTGATATTTCCCAAAGTCACAATAAATTCTCCACAAACAAACGGACATCACCTCCGCAAAGGTGAAGTTTCAAAAAATGAAGAACAACCAGAAAGGAATAATAGCAAAAGTATAATTCATATATTACAACAAAGAATGTATCTACATTCAACCCCGCGAAGGGACCCCATTACATTTCAAAAAAAATGGAGAGAAACAAAACATATATCTACCTAAGGCTACTCGCCATCCTGTCCATCGACCCCGGGGTGGTAGGCGTCGTTATACTAGGGATCGGAATCGAGCTGGTTGACATCCTCTGAAGCATAACCTTCGTGTTCAGAGGAATCAGAACTATACCCGCAGGCTTCCCGAGCGGAACAAGCCTCGAGCTGCCGCATCTGAACCACCTCCTTTATAGATCGACCTACGGCATAAAGCTCCTTGAACACGTCCAATTTGGCTTCGAAATAAACCTACATCTCATGCGCATTACGGCACATATCCCGGTCATATGGGGGAGGAAATGAATAAAGCTGCAAAGGCTGAACCGCGTCCTCGGGCCTTGGCAAGGCACCCTGCCTAAGAACTCTAATCTATGCAACCTTGGATTCAAGTTCGGTAGTCAGGTCCGCCACCCTATGTTGCAGATCGGCATTCTCTGCCGCCACCCCCTGACTAAGCCCCAACTCTTCACCCCTCGACTAAGCTCCAGCTCTTTACCCCTCGACTAAGCTCCAGCTCTTCACCCCCCGACTAAGCTCCAGCTCTTCCAACTCACTATTACGGGCCACTGCCCTCATCAGCTCCGCGTCCATCTGCTCCAATTCTGCTACTCTACATTCGAATTGGGCCTCCTTCTATTTAAGACCCTCCCGAAACACATGAAACTCAGGATCCTATTGGAAAAGATCTGTCGCCGCCTGATGCTTGGAGTGGTACCGCTGGTACCTCTTTACCATCTTATTGAATATGGTCACCTTTTTCTGTTCACGGCGCCTTTGCCCCATCTCCAAAACAAGGGTCTGGGAGGAAAGACAAGAATTAGTAAACATCAAAACCGACCTCACGACACACAAAAACAAAAAGTTACCTGTAGAGTCATGCCAGCGACCCGTTAAGACAGCTCCGCATCACTTACGGTTTTTAGCGTTTCATGTTAAGGGGCGGCACACAACAAGGCAAGCTCCAACGCCGCATGTTCGCTATGCAGTAACAAATTGCAAGCCCCTGTAATCACAATTCGGTGGTCGGACCCGTCCGCCGTTATCTCCACATGTGTGAGACCACCCACAAACTCATCCACATCTCCTTGGGCGATCTCGAAATTCGATCTCTCAGTAGCCCCACCAACTCCATCAACGATGTTCGCTGAGCCACCTACAACGGCACGAACCGAGCTAGTACCGGCAACGGTGCTCCCTTGATAGGCTGGCCTCCCGGAATGAATAGTGTCGGTCATAAAGACGGGTCTAGGTGTTTGACGAGGAACGTTACTCCTTTCATCTTCAGTAGCCACCGAATTGCCCGTCTCAAGCCTTTGCCTTTTTCTCTCCACCGACTCCTCACCCTCAGAAGACTCATCCACAGATTGTGGAGTCGGTACTAATGGCGTTGTTTCGCTTTCAATTGTCGTCGCAAGCGCAAATCCCCGCAAAGGAACTACAGAGATACCCCCTTAGACAGATGCACAAAGTATCTCTTGAGTATCCGAGGCCACGCCCGACCGTGCGGTGGTAGATACTGCCGCTCTCTTCTTGGTAATGCCTCGACCTGTCGACACAGATGACTCTATTGATGAAACTTGTAAAATCTGCCAACTAAAGTCAAAAAACTACCTGAAGGGCCTACGAGGTCGTAACGCTGAAGGAATACGGACCTTATGCGGGTCTTTTCGGCATAAGGTAGCAAACCTGCTACCCATTGCCTAATTCCATTGATGAACCGCGGTGGGTGAGCCCTTACTGCAAATAAAAAAAAGTAATAATACAATCAGAACTGTCATAGCCACGTATGGCCAAGAATTCAATGAATGGAAACACATATATTTCGAATTCCACTTCTCCGGGAATCCGACAGGGTTGAGTACTAGGTGTTCCGTATTAATAAAGAAGTATTTGTGCCAGTACCCATGACTGGGTCGGTCATCGGTCCTGACCACTAGTCCCTTTTCAGCACAACTCCTCAATTGTAGCATGGTACCCCTTAGGTTATCGGGGCTGAATAGCTATAAAAGATGGTGGACAGAGACCTCGCACCCAGCTAGCTCAAAGTATGTGGACAGTATCCGACATACCTTTAAGGTATATGAAGTAAGTTGAGACGGGCACACATTGTAAAAAAGGCAAAGTTCCTCCGCTAAATGAAAGATAGGGAGACCATAACCGATTAAACACTGATATTCATAGAATGTGCAATATCCCGATCTATGGACGTTCGCGTAATCGATTCCCGTCGGGACCATCTCCACATGAGCAGATATGCTGCATAATGCGCGAAGATTGTCAAAATGATCTCGTATTAACTTAGAACGCTCTAAAGGCTGCGTGGGAGAATCCTTGTTGAAGTCATTCCGAGTTAGAAGTTGCTTTGGTAGCAAGCTATCCACAGTGAGAGGGGTGAGGTCCTCTTCCCTTTCTCCTTTATCACCGCTAGAGGGAGGTGGTATATCTGATGGAGTAGCATCAGTAGCCCTCAGGTTATCCCACCAGGATTTAGCCATGGTTTCCGTTCAAGGAATAGTGTATGACACAGCGAAAAGGAAGGTTTCTGAGAAACGGTGAAGTTCTGGTGAAAGAAGGTGTTTATTTAGAAAGCAAAAGAAAAGTGCTTGCAAATGACCAAAAGTTGTATCAAGTTAAACCCTTCCCCTATTTATAGGATTGGGTGGCGTCAGAATTGAAGTGGCGTATTTCAAACGGGCGCGGGAAACCAAAATGTCAGAATGCCTTTTTGTGTTACCTTAAGAATACAAGTAATGATGACGCATGCGCATGCTGACGTCACTTGAATAAAGGGATTGCGCGTCAGCTTTTCAACGGTCTCAAACATTATCTCCCACTAGTTATGTTACCGCCTTCAAACCAGGTCAAATTCTCCCAGAACAGAGTTCGAGGGTCCGCCCATCGAGGACGCACCTTGATGCGATCCCGCGAGCGGAGGAACTAGCTGCATGGGGTCAAATTCGACCCGCTACGTCCCTACGTCGGTGTGGATGACCATTAGGCGTACACGTACTAAGGAAGGGGTACGACCTAGGGATGATGGAACAAGCGGTACCATAGGCCGCGTCGTCCTTTCGAGGGCATGTAGTCAGTTTGTGTATATTTTAGTATTTTGAGGAGGGTCCCTTGATATAAAAAAGGGACCCAAGTATTGTAAAAGAGGGAGGATTTTTTGTCGAACGATTTTCGTCTCTCTCTCTCTCTAAAAACCACACTCTTTGACTTTCGAACTACTGAGACCGAAAACGAACAAACATATCATATATCCCTATGTCTTATTATATTCGATTACGATTTACCCCTTGATTTATTTCGATTGATTTTCTCAAAAAGTATTCGATAACTTTTGAGTCAAACAGTAATCACTTCTAATCGCGATTCTGTGGCAAGTTCTAATGGAGTGTGATGGTGCATGGGGAAGGGGCTGGTGGGTGGTGTGAGTGGTTGGTAGGGAGAGTCTTGTGCATGCAGAGGTGGTGGTGTTTCTATCAATGATCGTGGTTGGATCCAAGGGACAAAGGTTTGTTGGGATAATTATAGTAGCTAGAAGAGAAGGCCCGGTGTGTTTTGAGGAGTTTGGTATGGAAAGTGGAGGAATGTTTGAGGTTATTGTGGTTACGTATGGGGAAGGGGTGTCTAGTTGTGATGGTGTATGAGAGCAGACGGTGGATGCATGGCCCAAAGATACTAATTGTATAGTGCTACTCCCATGTGTATCCCTGCCGTGACTATTTGTGCAATGTCCGCTGGTTTTTATATCATGATGATGACATCTTGGTTGTCAATCTTTATAGTGAACGTGAGTGTGTGTTCATGTAAGCTCATTTCCAACCATGACTATGGGTAAGTCAATGGTGGAGGGTACTGCGAGATATAGATTGGTTTAGATAGTTGGGGTTGTTGGCTTGGAGGGTGCATGGTCTGTGTGTTTATAAGGATGTGGTGATGGAGTAAGTTTCTGTTGGTAAAGGAGGTGGTGCATCTGTGTTGGAAGTTTAAAAGGAAAATGATTCATTATTGGGGTTAGGGGTGATTTGAGAGTTGCTTGTATTATTGGAAGTTTGAGGGCTAGGTAATGATGAGTCTTCAGTGTGTTGTGATCAAGATAGGTTAATGGATACGGTGGATTTGAAGTTGGTGGTGATAGGTGTTTGTGTATCAAGTATAATTCACGTGGATTGCCATATTGTGGCGTATGGCTTGGGTCTTGAGCTTTGCTTATTGGGTCCTTAAAGGTATCTACAGCTATTTGTGTTATTGGGCTTTGGGTGTGGGATTGTGCAGTGGCTTGTTCGACTCTGTGATTTGCGTATATGTAGGTGTCTAGTTGTGTTTTAATAGAAAGTGGTGATGTTTATGGAGGTGTAGTGTGGTCACAAGGGAAGGCTGACAGTTGCGCCACGTGGCTTAATTCCTGGGTTGGAATAAGTGACGAGGATGCCTCCTCAGACGAACTAAATGTAGAAGAGGTAGTAAAGACAGGTTTTGCATGGGCTTGTTTGGATGGGTTTCGTGGGTTGGTCATTAGACTAGTTGCAAAGTCCATGCCAATAGGCACAGATATAGAGGCAGTGGTTAGTTGATCATCTAGCGAAGCTTCATCCCGTAGAATATCGAACGTTTTAAAAAATTTAATGGGGTAGAATTGTCAATTATAGTGTTTTTAATAGATTTTTTTTGAGGGGAGGGGGGAATCAGGGGTGGGGTTAGGGGTGTGAGAAATCGTACCTGAAGGCTCTAGTTTGGTTGTCATCATTGCGCTTGTTGAGAAGTGGCTTGGTCGGATGAAGTGACCATGGAAACGGGCCATTGGTGTAATCCCTCTTTTAGGTTGTCCACTTTTGGATTCCCTTTGTGGAAAAGTAACGGCTTGCAAGCCTCCTTCTTCAGTTTGTGTATTTGTTTGTGTTTGTAGTGGAGTAGAAGAGATGGTATCTTGTATGGTATTTGTGTGAACCTCTGTGTGTGCATGTAGGTGATTGGGTGAGTGTCTGGCACAAAGGTACAGAGAGTTGTATTGTGTCCTAATCTACCACAAGGAATACATAACAGATTTAGCCCTTCGTTGAGTATTTGTTGTCGATGGTTCCCAATAAAAACGTGAGTTTTGAGAGGTTTTTCTAAAGGGACTTCAACACAAATACGTGCATATCTGACTCTGGTTGTAGAGGATGTGCATATGTTTATTTTTCGTAGTGACCCATGTCACACCTCCTTTTTTTTTTACACACCTATCCTGAATGATAAAATGTATAAAGGGATTTTTTTTAAATTTAAGTGACATTATTCGAAATGTGATTATTTATTTATTTTTTAGAGTCGCCACTTGGGATAGGATTGGCTTTTAGTGTCCTAAGTCACCGGTTTAAATTAAATCTCAAATTGAGAAAAATTGTTGACTTCCAAATTGGAGTCTGCGAACCAGAATTCTGTGTAAGGAATTTTGTTGACCCGGGGGAAAGTGTTAGGCACCCCCGGATCCCGTGGTTCTAGCACGGTCGCTTAAATTATTATAAATGGCTAAAATTTAGTTTTTATACATGCTCCAACCTATAGTGCATTTTTAGAATGATTTACCGCTTTTTAATTATTTTTTACGAAAGTGAACGTCGTTTAAAAACGTATTTTTGGATCACATCACATGAAATGCACCCGGATCCTCGACACATTCTTATTCAACGTTTTTGGATTTGGATTTGGGTTGCATGAAATGCACACCCGTATTTAAGAAGGTAAAATTATTTTTTAAAAAACGCGCCTAAAAGCGACTAACGTATTGTTATCTTTTGGGAAGGCCGTGAAATTTGCTAAACGGCTCGTCCCGAATTTTTAAGTATTTTTAATTAAATAATTAATGAGGGCCCCACAATTTATATTTTTTGTTTGGCGAGGCTCGTCTCATTTTTTATTAGAACACCAACCTAAAGCAGACTAAAATTTTCTATTTATTATTTGTCTCTAAAAGGCCAATTAATTCACGAATATAAATTCGGGCCTCGAATTCAAGTCTGAATCCAAACAAAAGGGTAAACCCTTTTAGCTTGAACCTGCTACCTTATTCAAAATCGAATTTTATATTTATTATTTAATTCCTTATATGCTTAATATAATTTAATACGGTTTTTAACATCTAGGCCTAGAATCTATGGTCCGGGTATGCAAATATTATTGTGATGCCCAAAAGTAACACAGGCCCAAAAATTTAATCACAGAGCCAACTAATTCTGTTGGCTTACGTCATTGAGCCCAGATTTATTCAAGTGGTTATGTCTTGGTTTGCTTTGGCTCAGGATTGAGCTCTAAATATTAATTCCTAAACGTGCAACTATCCGAATTTAATGGACTATTGAGCAAGGATATTGTAATAGCAGCAGAATATTTATTCAAAGGTATTCCATTAAGCATTTCAAAGAAGTCCAAATTAACATCCAACCCTTACGAAGAATGGCCTAGTGTCTTATGACTTACTAAACAGAATTTAACACATATGATTTACAAAGTTAAAACTAAGTACACTATACTAAAACTCTTTGATAATGCATTTCTTATAATTCTAACCAGCTGATGATTTAATTACTCACGAAGCACGTTGTATTAATGATACCAACGGATGAATAAAACACACATGATGATCATTTTCATATATTTGACCATGATTTGTAACTAAACTTAAGCTAAGCTAAGTATACCTATTGCTATTGGACCCTATTATACTAAACTAATGCTAGAAAGCTACACAATTATAGAATTCATTAGTTTATTAAAAATCAAAAGTCCAATGCAGTCCAAATACAGTCCAATTATACATTCAGTAGCCATTAACAACATTAATGAATGAGATATCTAAAATATACAATTAATATAGCAGCAAAGCAAATTCAGCTTCAAATCTTCATGTACATTCATGTTCAATATTCCCAGCTTACAAAATTGCAAAGTTATAGTTGTGTACCTAGTTTCGAATTACAATAGAAGAAGAATGAGTCAGCAGAAGCAGGTGAGCAGCAGCACAAACCACCTCAATTTATCAGGAAGTTTTAAAGACCAAACCAGATCCAAATAAACAACCACAAATCAACAGAAAGGTTTTCAAGCAGACTTGATATATTCCAAAATGTTTCAGGAGACTCAAAACTCAAGTAAACGAGTCTAATTGAACCCAAAATTGCTCGATACTAGACCAAACTACTTTTGGAACCTCCAACTATCGGAATTGAACTCAGAAAGTGCAAATCAGTAGCTCAAAGTTAAAAATTCTCTTAAAGGTTTAATGGAACAGTAATTTTTTTGGATTTTTTATTGAATTTCTATTGTTTTTGGTTTTTCTGGACATAATTTAAGATCTAAAGGAGGGATTTGAACTTCTAAGGATTTGAAATTCAAAATTTAGGCTCATATTTATTGAGAGGATTTTTGGGGGGAATTTGGAGGCTGAAACTTTGGAATTTTCAAGGATGTAACTTTTGGGGAATTTTCATAGGTCAAAAACTTCTGAATTTTCAAGGGGTCCAAACGTGTTAAACAAGGCATGTTGATGCCTTTTTATAGGCAAAATTAGGGTGCAACTTCAGATTTTTATTTTTCACTTTTAGTCTTTCATTATTTTCAGTTTAGTCCCTTTATTTTTAACTTGTTATCCAAGTAATGTTTTAAACTTCCTGAAATGTACACTTAAGTCATATTTTGGAATATCCTAGAAGGTTCGATCATGTTCTTATTCCCTTTAAATCCCTGAACAACCCTTGCCTGATTTATACAATTACCAAATCTAATAAAACTACCCTTTTCCCATGCCTAAACTACCCTTAAAACGCCCTGAAATTACTACCCTTGATCTTGATCTTCATATACTAATCTACCATATCCAACTATAACCAATCTTAAACCAATTCAAAACTAACTAAAACAGATTAATTAATATTCAAAAATTAACTAATTGATTTAACAAATTAATTACTCACATAAACTCAATCAGACTTAAAGATCAGGAAAGCAAGATCAATAATGAAATTAAACCAATATATAACCAATATGCTAACAATTGAAAACTTAAAACTAGAAGATTATGAAATTAACCTAAACATCTAGCTAACATTTATTGGATAGAATTATATTGAATCCAAACTAATCAACTAAGACGATTTCAAAATTAAAACTATTATTAACTAACAGATGACATATCCATCAAATTAAAACAAAATTAAAACGAATAGAAAATTCACAGATAGAACAAAGAAGTAAAAGAGAAACAAAAATAAGAGTAAAATTATAGAACACTTACTAATAAAGCAAACTCCAGCCAGCCAGTAATGTCTGAATCTTCAAAGATTCCTGACACGTAACATCTCTAATCGTGTGTTTTCAAAAGAAAACATATGATTAGGGATATTATAGTCCGAAATCACAAAGATTTTGAATTAGAGTTTTTGGCCAGAAAATTTAAACGGATATTCGAGAAAGTGGGGTTTGATTCGAAGGAAACTGGGTGCACGGTTGGAATGGGGAGACGGAGGAGAATCTATTGTGTAAGTTTGGTTAGATTTGGAGGTGGCGCCACCGTCAGAATACAAAGGCGGCGGCTAGGGTTTTAATTTTCAAATTGAAATTCGAGGGATTCCACAGGGATTTGAAAGGAACAGGCATCAGATTTGTTATGGGGGAATGGAGAGGATGCTATGGTATGATTTTCAGGTGATTTGGACGAACATGCATTTGGTCCGATTCTTTGATTTGATATTTGAAGATTTCAGTGGGGATTTGAAGGAAACCATGGGTGGATTTGGAAAGAGGAGGTAGAGAAGGGTCAGGGGTGTTAATTTGGGGTGATTTGGAGCATCGCAGGCGGCGGACGGCGGCGGGTGGCGGAGACACGGTGGGGTTAGGGTGGCGTTACACCGGCATTACAAGGGAGAGTTGGGTTCGAGGAAGGAGACTCTTATCTCTGAATTTTGTAAATTGTTTTATTACACTTTTATTTAAATCCCTCGAACGAATCTGGACTGTTGGATGATAGGCGATGGACAACCTGGATTTACTTGGGCCAAAAACGGTGTCGTTTTGTTTAAAGGGGGGTCATTAGGGACCGTTGGATGCTCATGGATGAATGGCTGAGATCAAACGACGTCAAAACGACGTAGTTTTGTATATAGGGGGCTGGACCGGGTAACTTTAATTGGGCTGGGCAAAATGGAACGGATTTTGGGGAATTTTTGGGCTCAAAACCAAAATTGGCCCAATTTACATAGCCTCCCCTTTTTATTTGCTTCTTTTCATTTCTTTTACTTATTTTGTATTTTTGTATTTTTATTTTCTGATTTTTTATGAAATGCTAAAATAAACTCACAATCAAATTAACACTAAAAATTAGATTTCCTAATTAAAGAAAAAATGCAAACTAATACCAATTTGAACTAAAAAATGCAAAATGGACCCTTTTTATTATTTTCTTTACAAATTAATACTAATTGATACTAAAATTGTGAAATTAAATCACTAAATGTAAATGCATATTTTTTGTATTTTCATATGAATAAAAATGTAACCAATTAATACAAAATTCACAAAAAATTGTAAAATAATAATGAAATTATTTTATTTGAAATTTTGGGAATAATTTGCTTAGGGCAAAAATCACGTGCTAACAGCTGCCCCTCTTTGCCCGGAAACACGAAGAGTTTTTGTGCAAAGACAAGTGAGCAGAAATGAGCGATTTTTGCCCGTTCGCATATTCCGTGTGAAGTATTTTTTGAAAGACTGACCACACCCTGCTTCAGAGGCTACCTACATATCCCGGGCTAAACATGAATCAGGTCATTGTAGTTTAGGAAGGTTTGGTAGCTGGGACTACCAGGAGCTGTGATTGTTATTGTTGTTGCTGCTGCTACTGCTTACTGACCTCCATATTACACCAAAAAGAAAATCAAAGTTAAGCTAGCTATGCCTATCAACTATGAGTTACAAGATTCCTATCTACAATTCTCTTGAAACTTGATCTTGAGTTTCGGCTGATTTTGCTGTGGTCTCTGATCTGAATCTTGATGTTCGCGAGTTGTAGTTGTTTACTTCTTCATTCAACATTGGGTAAAGACAGGATCAGTGGAGCTTGTGATTTTAATAGTATTTTGAGCTATCTGCGCCATTGCTTGCTTCGTATTTGAGTTCATTTCTTTTTGTTCTTTTCTTCTTTTCTTGATTATAGATTGAGATTTATTCCATTGGTCGTCTCGCACCTTGTATCTTGAGATCAACCTGCTTAAGATACCAAAACAAACAAACGAACAAAATTTTCTGCCCCACTTTTCACTAGGAAAATTTCGTGAGTTAGTTGTGACACATATCTAAGCAATTAAATCAGGATTGTGTATCTCTGTGAATGAATCCAGGTTATGCTAGAAGATGACCGGGTTATGCCGGAAAAAGAAAAGGGTTCTCGGGTTATGCCGAGACTTTTGAAAGAAAATGTTCCTTGGGTTATGCCAGGGATATCCTCGGGTTATGCCGGGATTTGGAAAGAAAAGGCTCCTTGGGTTATGCCAGGGAGATCCTCGGGTTATGCCGGGATTTGGAAAGAAAAGGCTCCTTGGGTTATGCCAGGGAGATCCTCGGGTTATGCCGGGATTTGAAAAAAAATTTCTTGGGTTATGCCAGGGAGATCCTCGGGTTATGCCGGGATTTGGAAAGAAAAAGCTCCTAGGATTATGCCAGGGAGGTCCTCGGGTTATGCCGGGGTTTGAAAAGAAAATGCTCCTAGCTACCATGATTTGTTTTTTTTTTTTTTTTGGATTTTCATTTTCAATTCTTTCTTCTTCTTCTTTTTCTCTTTTTTTTCTTTTTATATATTTTCCCTTTTTATTTAGCAAAACGCATGAAAGAATTTGGGGGGAACTTCCCTTTCTGTTACTTTCCTGCTGCAAAGCTGTTCGGCGCTTGTGCGTTTATTTCTTTTGGATTGCACCTGCATTCTTGCATGGTTGCTTTGATTGCACCTGTTTTCAACAAAGAACAATTTGTTAGTTTGAAACGGTGGTTGGTTTTGTGGCCTTGATCATCCCAATTGCTTGAACCCGGCCCCATTCCCATTGAGAAGTTTGTTGTTTGTTGGCCTCGAGGGTGAATCTCTTTTCAAACTGACTGGGTTCAACTCTCAGGGTTTTATTATGACTCGCCCCTGTGGGCTTTGTCCTTTCCACTTTATTCTGCCTTCGGGACTTTTGTCTTTGACTTTCTTTCTTTTCAAATGTATTTGCTTTGAGAACATCAACCACTATAGTCAGTCGGGATTGGCCTGACGCACTCGCTGAGGCTGGGCATTTTCTCCGACTCTGAACAAGCGGAACCTGATAGAACCAATCTTGCCACCTTTCTTTTTAGTAATTTCGGGATCAGTGTTAGACCGAAAGGGATTCAAGGAAGAAATATACAAAAGACAAGCGAATGAGTTTAAAAAGAAGCATCCCTTTCGGGGGAAAAGAAGGACTTATCTGGGTTATGCATGCTGGCTTCAAATGAACATGACATGCTTCTTGGACTGGACGCCCGACCCAAACTTTCTAGCTTCTCGTGAACCCATTAATTCCGCATTTCAAAACCAAGAACCTTGCCAGGACTCTTTTAGTGATGAGATGTTTTCTTTTCGGCCAACAGCGCCCTTTGCGGGTTTTCGCCAATCGACCTCTCTCGTTTCTCTTCTCACCGTCGCCCGATAGTGCTCTTTACGAGTTTTCACTAAGCGGACTCTCTCATTTTCATTTTCTCTACTCACCATCGCCTTATGGTGCCCCGAAGGTTTTCACCGATAAGACTCTCTCATTTTATTTGTCTCAATTGGAATTGTATCAGATTCTAACATTGATATTTTCCACTTCCCTACCTTTGCCAATTGATCGAAAGGACTTGGACGAAGTCTTTGGGGTAAAAGGATTTTGGGCGGAACTACAACTTTGGAACCATTTCGGCGGTCTCATGGCCGAACCATTATATCATCTGCCCCAGTTTCAATTTTTGGGGGAAATTGGGATTTTTGTTTTGGTGTGCGTGAACCTTAGGGAGAGGCTGCTTACATACCCTTTCGGGATCAAGTCAAACATAGTTCAGGAAAAACATTATTTCTTGTTTTTGTTTTCTTTTCTTTCTTTTTCTTTTTCTTTTTCTTTTCTTTTTCTTTTCTTTTCTTTTTCTTTTTCTTTTCTTTTCTTTTTTTTTCTTTTCTTTTCTTTTTCTTTTTCTTTGCTTTTCGTACTTCCGGGTTCCAAAGAGGGTAATCAAAGAAACGGAACCGGCTCAAAGAGTTTACGAAGAATTGACAGTGTTTGGGGTAGCGAAAAAGAAAGCCTTCGTCATCTCAATTGCACAAAAGCCATCACCCCCAGGAGGTCTGGATATAGTACATTTTTTTTGCATCCGCATTGACTGCTGTTTCAGGATCATTTCCTTCAATGTCTCCTAGATACACTGCTCCTTTTGGCAAAATCTTTCGGCCCTCACCCTCTTTCATAGGTGGATCGACCTACTTCGCAAGAAAATTAACAATTGCATTCTGTTTTCGTAGTATATAGAATAGCTTTGAATATCATAGAAATATGTATTTTATGATGCTTTTGTAAGATCATCCTATCATAATTGTTGTATATATATATCCTTTGACTTATCACTTAACAAATATTATATGTTTGCATAAAGTTAATTACTTCTACATTAGTTACTCGAAAACTTATCTTATGATTTATGAACATTTATTATGTTAGCAAATGTATTTGGTTATTAAAGTTGAAGTAGGAAAATAAAGAGAAATTTACTAGAAAAGGCAGACAAGTCCGTTATCTTCTAAAGTAAACTTCAGACACAAGCTATGTCACCCCCACCAGACATCACACATCCACAAAAAAAAACATAATTAAACTAAATAAGACATTTCCACCAACTCAGTAATACTTACTATAAAAATAATAATTTCCACAACAAACATGACATCTCTTTTCTATATATAATTCAACAATTAACCGCCCTCCATCTCCTTTCCTTTTATTTTCTCACTATAACTGCAATTACAAGAGATTTTCGAGATGTTGAAAAGGTTTAAAAACACAACAATATTAGTGTTGCTACTTTTTCTTCTGATGATGATGATGATGATCTTTATGGCTGATAATCACCATGCAAATGCAACAAAGAAGTCACAAGTTTTTAATGTTAAGCCCTTGCCTAATTCCCACAATAATTCTCCTCATAAATCATTTTCTCAGTCTTTGCCAAAAGGGATCCCTATTCCACCTTCTGCTCCTTCCAAAAGGCACAATGGTATCAACCTCTAAACCTTCAAACAACGCGTGCACCATGAGAAATTGAAGGGAAAATTAAGTAGATAGGAGGAAAAAAGAAAAGATCTCCCTTCAATATCTTTGAAGTTTCTTAATTGTACATGCATGGTTCACTAGTGAGTATACATTTATGTTATATATTTTTATTATCTTTCTTCTTTTCCCCCTAATGCTTCAGATAAGCATTTTGTGGACTTACTTAAGAGAGACCCTATTTTTAGAACCCATTGATTTTCTTGGTTAGGGTTCTTTCATATATGTAGTTAAAATCTAGATCAATTCACCCATTGTATGGCTATGGAATGATTAACTCCAATAACAACAGAATATATCCTAGCTATAATTTATATGTGGATTTATTCTCTCATGCATGAAGCTTCAGTTTTAGTTTTTGTTTTTAATTTTTTTACTTCACTTCTTTTTGTTCTGTTTAATTTCCTCCACTTTCTTTGAATATTTCTTTGGATTATTTCAACTTGCGAAATAATCTACCATCTCACCCTCTTTCATAAGTGGATCGACCCTCGCGGCCTGCTCTCTCCATCGAAATTCATATTCTCTAAAACTCTCCCTAGGTTTCTTTTCAATCTTGGTCAAAGAAAGACGATCGGAAACAATCTCCAGATTATATTGAAAATGATTTGCAAAGGCTTGGGCTAAGTCATCCCATGTATACCATCGGGTGTGATCCTGCCTAGTATATCACTCTAAAGCCGACACACTGGGGCTCTGGCTAAAGTATGCCATTAGCAATTCATCTTTTCCTCCAGCACCCCTCATTTTGCTACAAAACCCCCCCAAATGGGCCACGGGGTCACCATGACCATCATAAAGATCGAACTTTGGAAATTTAAAATCCACAGACAATTGGACTTTTGAAAATAGGCACAGGTCTTTATAAGCCACATTTACTTGCCCTCCGAGACCTTGCATGTTTCGGAACGACTGTTCCAGACTTTTTACTTTACGAATCATTTCCTCCTGTTCGGGGTTCTTGGGTAGTTTCTCTTCCTTGGATATATCAATGAGAGGAGTGTATGGATATGGCTCATGAGGTCTAAAAGTGGGTTCAGGTGGATAGTAATAGTTTTCTTGGGTGTGGAACAGAGGTTCACTTGAAGATTTATGTAACATGGCGGGTGGAGGAGCCACGTACACAGGAGCAACTGGTGGTGGTGGTGGTGGGATTTGTTTTGGTGGTGGAGGAGGTGGTGGTGTTTGAGAAGTGGTTGCATAATATGGTGGATATGTAGGGTAGGCCGGGGAAGAATTTACGGTAGGAGGATCTTGTATTTGAACTGGTGGAGGAACATAGGTGGGATTCGCAAGATATTTAGGTAAGGGTTGTCCTTTCGCCCAGGCCTGGTACATTTTGGCCATTTGTTGTTTCAACTTGTACATTTCCTCCTTCATAGCATTTACATCCACTGTTTCTTCATCCCTAGCCGGGTCAACAATTATAGCTTCGATCTCTTGGCTAATCATTTTCGACATATCTTTGGAATGGGTATTGTACGGATGAGTTGCCAAAATGCCAGCTAACTAAAATCACTTGTCTGGACTCATCAACAACAACAATGTTATTAGAGGTTAGGGAATTATCAATCAATAATCGCACATTGGGAGCATAGATGCGCTTAAACAATTTTGCTCGGCGACATGCGTCATCCCGACTTTCTTAATTATGGCTTTTCTTTTATTCTTGCCTTTTATTTGCTTTGCCAATT
Source organism: Nicotiana glauca (assembly GCA_026770625.1). Classification (NCBI taxonomy): domain Eukaryota; kingdom Viridiplantae; phylum Streptophyta; class Magnoliopsida; order Solanales; family Solanaceae; genus Nicotiana; species Nicotiana glauca. Next base: position 1,469 of record MU741109.1, on the reverse strand, counting down.
CTTTTGTTGCGGCTTTTCCCTCTCGCTTTCTTTTCCTTTATTTTTCATTTTCATTTTTCTTTTGACTTATTTTTATATTTCATAAGGTTATGGTCAGTCCTATAAAGATTGCCTATATATCGCAACTGTGCTTGAATCAGATAAAAAAAATACAAATACAATTTGTCTTGGAATTTTCAAATTTATTAATGGCCAACCATTCATTACAACGACAGACTCTAAATAACGGACCAAACTACAAACTTCTTAACAACTATTCTACTTTGAAATGAAATGCAGCCTGCCTAGAAATGAAAATACAGACTCAAGTGACTGACACGATGCAATACAGACTCATGAATACATTAAAGCTCCTAGTGCCCGCGGGACATCGTTCGGTCTCGCCACGGGCCTATATGCAAGTTCCCTTTGAAGTCTGCCCAGGTCACTTATTATCTGTTTCACAAATATCATCACTGAGGCAAAAAAGGTTGTTTGGGTCATGTTCTCGCATATTTGGCACTTCCGAGTGATGTTATGAGCAATATCGAGGATTATTTCTCTAATTATCCCTTTTTTCTGAAGCAACCGCCCAATCTGTTCAGCCATAGCCTCCAAAGTCTGCTGATTTTGCTCCTGGAGTTGTTGTAGATCCATTTCTAATTGTGCTAAAGCTGTATAGAAATGTTCCCTTTCAACATTGAACTCCTTTGCTTGTTTGCTTATTTTGATTTCTGCGGTAATGACCTTTTTTCTCAATCTGGCGACCTCATTATCATGCTTTTCTCTTAATTGTTGAACCATACGGGCTCGTTCCTCTGCATTTTTAGCTAATTGTCTTCGAACCCCAGCTAATTCTTTTTCTGCTTTGTTAAGGTCGAAATTGTAGTCATTCACTTTTTTCCGCAAATTGTCTATCAGATTTGCATCTCGGGCATTTCTAATAGGAGTTTCAGTNTTTTCTCACCCTCGTCAGCTGCAGCTTGCACACTGTTTTCAAACTTGAGGTCTTGGACCTGTTTTTCCAATATGCTGATCTTTTCCCTGTACTCGTTTTCTTTGGCTAACCAAGCCCACTATTCTTATGATGATTCAGCAAACTCCTGGAGGTAAGGCCTTTTGGTCGGCCTTCCAAATGCAACATCCCTTCTATACCAAGCCTGATAATCAGGTGATACCTCTCCTTTAGCTCGATCACGGACACAAGTATTTGCCGCCAATTATTGACATTCGCTCCAAATCTGGCGGACCAGTGCTTCAGGAAACTGGCCATCGGGGCCAATCTCGACCACTTACAAACTAAGATCATCATCCTTGGGTACTATCTGGCATCTCCCATGTTGTCTCAACACACGATAAGGGGCGTAAGGCTGAATGCTTTTAATCCCCATCAAAAGGAAATGTGGCTGAGCTGTCGGCATATATACGATTTCATCAACGGGTAACCATCCAAATGTCCACTCAATTTGACTAGCAGTGAGGGACCGAAA